>CM073940.1:30000000-30166720 GCA_037179545.1 Sesamia inferens
TCAACAACGACTAACTAACAATCGGACCCGACCGAAAAACGAGCGTAAACATCCCCCCGCCCCGGACAGTAACAAACGGTCCGACAATTCAATCTAAGGGCAGGCGAGAGAGTGTGGCGATCGCGCGCTTCAAGACAGAGTCCCCCACCAGGACCTCGGCAAATCTGGGAACACCATCTGACCCTGGATACAATTTAACAATGCGTCCACGACGCCATCGGAGGGGTGGCAGGTTTGGGTCCTTTAACAAAACGAGGTCTCCGACTCTTGGTGGGTTCGTCTTGTCTGACCACTTAACGCGCTGTTGTAAAATGTGCAAATACTCCAGATGCCAACGGCGCCAAGAACTCTGCGTAAGCTGTTGAAGCAATTCAAATCGCGAGAGCCGTCCGGAGTTAATGTCCAAATAAGGATACTCAGGCAGGGCGATAAGTGGTCTCCCTATCAAGAAATGGCCCGGCGTGAGGGCCTCCAAATCATTCGCGTCGGATGACAAAGGGCATAACGGACGCGAGTTGAGGAAATGAAATGAAATCGTTTATTAAGCAAGTAAGATCACCGATCACTTTTACACGTCATATGTTATTTTTTTTCATTTTTTTTTTTAAACTAGATGAAGCCGGCATTTCCTAACTGACTACCTCTGAGAAGAAATAGCCGAAACAAACTCAGGGATCATCGTCTTTTTTAAAGTCCAGACATTAAAAATGAAAAAGTTTACAATAATTTACGTTATAATTACGCATATTGCTTAATAACAATGCTTAACAGAGCGAGCAGCTCTGTCCCAAGCCTCTTTATCCTCTAAATAATCTGAGATTTTATAATACCCCTTTTTGCAAAGTTTGGCCTTTATATAGGTTTTATATCGTTTAATGGGTAAGTTTCGAATGTCCATGGGAAGCTTGTTGTAAAAGTGTATACATTGACCCATGAACGAGTTGCCTACTCTGTGGAGACGAGTGTGATGTACAGCAAGATTGTGTTTGTTCCTGGTATTTATATTATGAATATCGCTTATTTTCTTAAAATTAGATATATTTTTATGTACATACTGTTATGTATGTACACTGAATAAAAGTATGAATTTATTGTACTTGTTTTAATTGTGATTTCAATCAACGTTACAGTAACAATCATAAATAATAAACATTACGTAATTAACAATGTGATGGCTTAATTCAAGATGGATTACCGGATACAGGAAATCAATCAGTGTTGACATTAATCATCTCTCATTAGTGTTGCCCTAACACTCTCCCACGTTATATAGAATTGTTCATAGGTCCAGTCTTGTAGGTGCTTTCTTTAAGCGTGTACTGCGTCGCAATCCAGGTGACTGCTCTATATTTTCGCTGTGTAGTCCTTGTCTATTTTCTTCCAATTGTATATGTTGTTCATCACAAATTTTAGGTATTTCTTTTTCAGGTTCTTCAGGTATCAGTTGTATGACATCTTTTTCAGTAGCATTTTCATCTCTCTTTGGTGTAGGCGGAGCTTTTTGTTCTCTATATTGGTAATCTTTATTTTGTGAGGTCTTATTATTGTAGTTTTCATTACAGGTTGTCTTCAACATTTGGTCCACGTGCCTGTGACATTTCTTCCCATTAATATCTACTTCATAGTGCAACTTACCTGTTCTGTTAGTAATAATTCCAAATTTCCATTTAGTGTCATCATTGTAGCTTCTTACTTGTACTCTGTCTCCCTCTTTAAAATATTTTCTATCTGATATTTCTTCTCTCTTGTTATTGATTTCTGTACATAGATTTCTTTTTACTAAATCTAACCTTGTCCGGTATAATCTCTTGAACATCATTTCCGCAGGGCTGATTCTAGTTGTAGTATTAGGTGTCTTTCTGTAGGCCATTAGAAATTTCGATAATTTATCTTGTAGGCTTCCATTTTCATTCGTCATAGCTTTCAGTTTTCGTTTAAAAGTTTGTACGTATCTTTCTGCTTGTCCATTTGTTGAAGGATGGAACGGTGCAGTAAATTTGGATTGTATACCATTTTCTTTTAAAAACATCTGCATTTCTTCGGAACGGAACTGTCTGCCATTGTCAGACACTATAGTGACTGGTAATCCAAATGTAGTGAATAAATTCTTTAATATCTTGATTGTTGCTGCCGAAGTGATAGATGTAGTAGGGATTACCTCTAGCCATTTAGTATAGGCATCAACAACTAGGAAGTAATTATTCATAAATGGTCCTGCATAGTCTATGTGGATTCTATTCCATGGTTCCTTCGGATATTCCCAACTATGTGTCTGTACTTTATTTGGGTTCCTTTGCAATTGACAACATGTTTTGCATTTTTTTACCATTTGTTCGATATCAAAATCAATATTTTTCCACCAAACATAACTTCTTGCTAGGGATTTCATTTTTACCATTCCAGTATGTGCCATATGTAATTCTTGTAAAATTTGTTGTTGTAGAGATCTGGGAATAACTATTCTTATCCCATAGAAAATACAATTATTTTGTAAAGAGTATTCATGTAACTCCTTCTTATTTTCTTGGCCTGATTGAATTTCTTGATATAATTGTTGTAATTCTGTATCTTTTGCTGTAGCTTTTTGAATAGTTTGAAATGTTACTGGTAATATTGAAACTTGTTTTAAGTAGAATATATCATCATCTGTTAAGTTTTCTTTAAGTTCTTCTTTGTGTTCCAATCTTGAAAAGTAATCGGCATTTGCATATTCTGTAGTTTTCCTTAGTTTAATATTGTAATCAAATCCAGCTAGAAAGTTAGCATAGTGTACTAACCTTATGGCTGTTGTAGCAGGAACAGCTTTTTCAGGGTGTAATATTCTTGCCAAGGGTTGATTGTCTATAATCAGTGTAATTTTTCGTCCGTAACAGTATTGAAAGAACTTTTTTAGTCCCCATATCAGAGCTGCTGCCTCTTTATCCAGTTGGCTGTATCCTTTTTCAGCTTTTGTTAATGACCTTGATGCAAAGGCTAACAAGTCAGAACGACCAATAGGTCGTTCTGACTTGTCTGGCATTATATGTGATAACACTGCTCCATATCCAGTAGGTGATGCATCTGTAGCCAGTATAATGGGTAAGTGTACTTGAAACGGTGTAAGTATTTTCTCACTGCAAATTTCTTCTTTCAATTTATGAAAAATCTTTTCACATTCTCTTGACCAAACAAATTTGGTATTTTTGTGTAGTAGCTGGTAGAGAGGACTCAATTTTGGTGCAAGGTTGGGTATGAATTGTTGGTAGTAATTTATCATACCAAGGAATGTACGTAGAGATGAAACATCTGTGGGACGTGGACTTTTTTTTATATCTTTTACCTTTTCCTCTGTAGGATGCAGCCCCTCTGCATTTATCGTATGTCCGAGATAATTTATTGACTTTTTGAAAAATTGGCACTTCTTTTTATTAATATGTAGTCCACATTTCTGAAGTTTTTCAAATACTATTTTTATTCTCTGAAGTAACTGTAAGTATGTCTCTCCTTGTAGGGCAATGTCATCAAAAAAACAAGCTGTACCTGGAAGTCCTTGAAGAGTTTGATCCATGTATCGTTGCCATATATTGGGAGCAATCTTAACACCAAACATCAGTCGTTTAACTTTGTAGGTTTACATGTGCACATGGCTTGCATTTCAGATGTAGCTGCATCTGTTTTCATATGTAAGTATGCTTGTTTTATATCTAAGGTGCAAAAATGTTTGCCACCAATTAGCTTTGAGAAGATCTCTTCAATTCGTGGAATTGGGTAATTATCGCTTTGTAAATTTTTATTCAATGTAGATCTGTAATCTGCACATAATCGTACCTGTCCTGATGGTTTTACCACTGGCACTACTGGTGTACCCCATTGTGAGTATGTGACTTTCTCCAGAATTCCAACTTCTTCCAAGCGATCAATTTCTTTTTCCACCATGTCTCGTAAAGCGAATGGTACTGGTCTTGGCTTCATGAAAACAGGTTTCACATTTTCTTTTAGTTTGAAAGAAGCTTCATAATTTTTAATTTCTCCAATTTGTTCTACAAACAGGTCTTCATATACATTAAGTAAACTTTCTAATTTTATTTTGAACTCTTTTTCTGTTATATCATTTTCTTCTTTATTCAGTTTATGTATTTCAAAATGTATGCATAATTTTCTTATCCATTCTCTTCCAATTACTGGATCTACATCTCTATTTATGATAAATAATCTTTCTTTTACTTCTTTATTTTTGTATTTTATTTGTATTAAGCAGGTTCCTATAGGTTGTATGATTTCATCTGTGTATGTTTTTAGTTTTATCTTTGTATTTTGTAGTTTCAGGTTAGAAAAATGTTCTTTATAATATTGTTCTGAACATGTAGACACTGCTGCTCCTGTATCGAGTTCCCAGGTATGTATTTTGCCATTTAGTTGAAGTGTAATATTAAATTTATCATTTTCTGTATTAGTATTTTCTGTATGTATTTTATGTATTTCAAAAATCTCTTCATTTTCACTTTCATTTGAAGCTGATGTATCATATATTTGTAATTGCTTTTGCACTTTAAAACATACCGACTCTATATGTCCTTTCATATTACAATTATGCTTTTACTCTCTTGATTATCTTTTCCACATCTGTAACATTTTATTTGATATTGTACTTTATTCTTATTATCTGTATTTTTCTTGTATGCATTTTTATTTGTAATATTGTATGTATTTTCATTAGAATTTTTGTTGTATGTATTCTTTCTCTTAAATGAAATTTTATTAATATTTGTGTGATATTCACTTTCCATTTCTTTGGTTTCACATTTAGAAGTTTCTATAGCCATTGCTGTTTTTATAATTTGATCAAATGATGTTGTCGAAGCTTCTTGTAAAAGTCTCTCTTTAATCTCTGAGTTCCGTAGTCCTCTAATAAATTGTACACGTAAATGTGTTTCAAATGTAGATTTCTTGCAGCTTCCGCATACAAAGTTACATTTTCCACCCAGCGCTTTTAATGCTGATACGTAATTTGAAAGAGATTCCTGTTCTTGTTGCGTTCTAAGGCAAAACTTATGTTGCTGGGCAACTTCTCCTGGTTCCGGAGCTATGTAATCCTTTAATGTACTTATCAATGTTTCATATGTTTTGCTTTCCGGAGTTTCCGGTGCTGTCAAATTCTTTAGCACTTGGTAGTATTTGGGTCCGATGCAATTAAGGAATAATTGTAATTTAACAGTAGGGTCAGACACGTTTTTCAAGGTTATGTAGTTTTGCAGACGCTGTATGTAACTTTCAAACGTTTCGTTTACTTCATCGTATGGTTGTAAGTTGATACCACTTATGTTAGTATTTTGTTTACCTTGGTTAATCATTAGTGCCTGTTGTAAATTCGCTTGCTGCGTTTGTAATCCTCGCATGGTTTCGGCCATTTGAGCCAACACTTGTGCTAGTTGTTTTTCCATAATGGATTTTTGTGCGTATAAATATGTAGGAAGTAGGAATCTTTGTGAAGCGGGCTATCATCACAGGAATGGGAGCCCCTGGATCATGGGAATATAGGGTTATGTGGAACGAATGGGTATTCACTTATTTTTACAACACCTGAACACATTTTCACGATCCTCGTCGCCAATTTGTTATGTATGTACACTGAATAAAAGTATGAATTTATTGTACTTGTTTTAATTGTGATTTCAATCAACGTTACAGTAATAATCATAAATAATAAACATTACGTAATTAACAATGTGATGGCTTAATTCAAGATGGATTACCGGATACAGGAAATCAATCAGTGTTGACATTAATCATCTCTCATTAGTGTTGCCCTAACACATACATAAGATTTTCAAATATATATTGCGAAGCTGCAGTCAGAATGTTCACCTCTCTGAATTTTTCTCTAAGAGAATCTCTAGGACCAAGGTTGTAAATGGCTCGAACAGCCCTTTTCTGTAAAACAAAGATGGTATTGATGTCCGCACAAGTTCCCCAGAGAAGAATCCCATAAGTCATAAAACTATGAAAATAACTAAAATAAACAATTCTGGCTGTATTCACATCAGGACCGCCTCAACCTTACAAAATACGGTCGCGAGCTCCTCAAAAGTTAGGATAGTATCTCCAATAACGCGACGAAGGTGAGTTTTGGCGGCCTTTACAGTTGCTTCAAATATATGTAGCCTTTGTACATCGCCACAATAGCGAACACGTGTGGCGATGTACAAAGGCTACACATGTCCTCTTACAAATTACACCAAAAAGGTCGACTATTAATCACACGAGGATCGCGGAAGTCATGGCGCGCGTCCCACTCCCGCAGCGAGGGTTCTCATAAATTTCACCCCAGACCACATCTGCAGGACCAACGTCCGTGGGAAACTATAGCGAGTCATCTAGCACGTGACGGAATTGGCGCGCGTTCTACGTTAACCAGTCATACGCAGTGGCCTGCCTCGATCAACGAATCAGCATCAAGAACGCACGCAACGTCCGCGTGGACATCGCAGGACGGAAGCTGATTCGTTATTGGTTACCCCACTATCATTTAGAGATAGTTATTATAGAGATAGTTAGTATTTAAGTGAGTGCATAGCTTGTAAGACACATTATTATCATATTCTGCATCATTGTACAACATCATTATTATATCCATTCCTTGATCACACTCTTGTATCGCGTCATTTTACACGTCAAATACATTGTACTCTTTTACATTCGTGCAATACATAAAGTTCGATTTATCTGAGTTTTAATTACGCGACACGACCTACGCGCTACATATACCTCCCCAGTGGGGGCAGGACGGCGGTGAGTACTGCCATCGTACCCCTCTGTGGGAGAGTGTGGATCCGATCTCAACATTATGCTCATCTAAAAATTCACAAACATCCTTCAGATAACGATCGGTACCCTTAAAGTCGGTCCTACAGTCGGATCGAATTATGGACGGCAGTCCGCGACGCGAAACAAATCTGCCAAGAGCAGCGACGAACGCCTCTGTCGTGAGCGCACTAACCACCTTGAGGTGAACCGCTTTAGTAGCTAAACACACAAAAACGCACAAGTAAGCCTTCTCGGTCTTAGCGTTACGGAGACGCGAATCTTTTACAGTAAATGGTCCCGCTAAATCCGTACCAACTCCAGCAAAGGGCATCGATTCGGTGACTCGATCGGCAGGCAAATCCCCCATTTGGGGCTGCACGATGTCCGCCTTCAAGCGGTAGCACGGGAGACAACGAAAGATAACATATCGGATCACTCTCCGCGCAGACAAAATCCAAAATTCACGTTGGAGGATCGCAGTAAGAGCGTTACATCCGGCATGTGCATTTTTCACATGGCGGTCCGTGATCAACAACTTCACTAAGGGGCCGTTCTTGGGGAGCAACAATGGATAACGAG
Source organism: Sesamia inferens (assembly GCA_037179545.1). Classification (NCBI taxonomy): domain Eukaryota; kingdom Metazoa; phylum Arthropoda; class Insecta; order Lepidoptera; family Noctuidae; genus Sesamia; species Sesamia inferens. Next base: position 30,007,363 of record CM073940.1, read on the forward strand.
CCCCATAGGGGAGCTTAGCATTTCTAAGCCGACCTCCGACACGCATCAAACCCTGATCATCCACGAAAGGATTCAAGCGCCCTAAGGGTCCCTTCAGATTGGATGTGCGTTGGCGGAGGGTTTTCAACTCCGATGCAAATTCACTCTCTTGAACTATCCGCACCCAATATAGCAGAGCGTCATTGGGCTCTTGCGGTGAGAGGACCGGAGACACGAGGGTTACGACAGTTGTGGATGAAACGCCGTATCCAGGCGGTGACGCCGAGCAATTTATCCAAAGAGCTGTAGCGCTCAAGCAAAAACTCCGGATCTGGAGCCGCTACGGTCTCGGTGGCGTGAACATGCACCCCTGGCGTAGATGCCCTGACCACTGCGGGGGTATGGGGCCAAGAACCCTCCAGCTGTAACAACCATGGTGGACCCCACCACAGCTGGTGATTCGCAAGTTCGGGCGCCTCGCAGCCGCGGGAAGCGCAGTCTGCGGGGTTCAATTCGCCAGGCACGTGGCGCCAAATCAACTGGGCTTTCGATGTCTGAATTTGAGACACCCGGTTGGCCACGAATACCTCGAGGGTATGGACTGAACTTTTCAGCCAACAAAGGACGACTTGGCTGTCAGACCATGCAAAGGTCGACCTAAAGTCGACACTAGCTCCCAAGGTGTCGACGACGTGGTTAAGCAATCGGGCTAATAGAGTGGCGCCAAACAACTCCAACTTCGGTATGGTCCATCGGGTCCGAAGTGGGGCAACCTTACTCTTAGCCGTAACCAGATGAACGGCGGCAACATCTCGTGCGTCCACCGTTCGAATGTACACGGCTGCCGCGTATCCGCTTTCGGACGCGTCACAAAAGCCGTGTAGGCTAGCGGAAAACCGTCCCTCAGGCAATATGTGCCTAGGGATACAAACACAGTTGACTTCCGGGAGGGATGAAACAAACTGCACCCAGTCTCGGAGCAAGTTGCCGGAGAGGGGCTCATCCCAGGTCACTTCCGCTGCCCATAGTTCCTGTAGGAAACACTTCATTGCGAACACTACAGGACTAAGCCAACCATTCGGGTCAAAGGTGCGAGTTACAGTGAACAGCACTGTGCGTTTAGTCCAGACCTTTGGGCTCGGAAGCTCCAATCTATAGGTAAACAAATCTTGGACTGGTTTGTACTGTACTCCCAAAACAGACAGCATGTCTGGAGTATCAGGGTTTTCAAAGAGATGAGGCTCCTGCTGGTGGTCCTTGGGTACATCTGCCAAGAGTTCGGGCGAGTTGGACACCCATTTCCTCAACTCGTAGCCACCAGCTCCTAGGAGAGCGATCAGCTCATCTCGCAAGACTAGGGCCTCTCGTACACTCGAGGCGCCTGTACAAACGTCATCGACGTACAGATCCTCCTTTATGAGGACAGACGCGCGGGGGTAGCGCAGCCGTTCGCGCTCTGCGAGCTCCCACAGCGAACGGATCGCCACAAAAGGACTCGATCGTAGTCCATAGGTGTTGGTGTTCAGCTCGTAGACCAGCATTGGATCCCTGGGATCCTCTCGCCAAAGTATAAGCTGGTATCTCCTGTCTTCCGGGTGAATCACAGTCTGCCGAAACATCATGCGAATGTCGGTCACAAAAACGACAGCATGTCGACGGAAGTTGGTCAAAACATCACTCACATCGTGATGCAACTTCGGTCCGGCGTGCAAACACTGGTTCAACGACACTCCGGTTGACGTGGGTGTTGAACCATCAAAGACCACACGTATCTTCCCGTTGGAAGTCTTCAAAACCGCGTGGTGGGGAAGAAAATAATGTTCTTCATTTCGCCAATCCAGATGCGAAACCGACATGTGCCCCAGTTCCTCAAACTCCCGCATGAAGTCCACGTACTTCTGCTTAAATGCGGGGTCCCTCGCCATTCGGCGCTCCATAGACAATAAACTTTTTTCGGCTAGCGGCCGGGAGCTGCCCAAGAGGGGGCGAACTGACAAAAAGGGCAAGCGAGTGATCAAGCGACCTGAGCGGAGGCGACCAGTATTGTTTTGATAAAAACAATTCGCACTCCTCGTCCAACGGGTCCACTCGTTTTGCGGTCGGAGGCTCCTCCACCTCCCAAAAGCGTTGGAGGATGTCCGACAAGGCAGAACCAACAGCGAGGTCGCTGTCTGCCGAAGGGGGGTCTGGGACGTCCCTAAACGATCCCATTACTACATGACCCAAAGAGGTGGATATGGCTACAAAACCGGCTGCCTGCAAAACTCGTTTGCTTCCACGCAGCAAATGACCTAACACATTCACCCCGATCAATAAATGGACCGGGCCAGGTCGGTGGAAGTGAGGATCAGCCAGAGCCAGTCCAGCCGACAATTCAACGGCGGCGTGTGGGGCTCGCACTTGCGGAAGCGGGCCGACCACCGTTTCAATAACAATCGCCGAAGTACCGATCTTCGGCGTTGAGGAGGAGTGGGGGGAGAAGGAGAACGAAACCCGACCGATCGGATCCGAAATCCGCAGGTCTCCAACGCCCCGTACCGATTCCCTATGTGGCACGATAGCTAGGCCCAACTGTCGGACCAGCCATCCTCATAGGATGCCCGCCGCCCTGGGGTGGGCGACGGGGTATGTCAGACTTTTACTGACTAAAACCACCCCGGTGTGTCTTCTATCACGAGCGCACGTGGCGCCGCGGGAGTCTAAATTCTTCCACGGCCCCACCCTCGTGCTGGCCCGGTCTGTCCGGGCCTCCTCTCCTGCACGGGGTAGTGGGGTGTTAAACTACCCCGTGCATCACCTCAAAGGCGCGCGCCGACACTCGCGCGCGCCTTCACCTCGGGGTCCATCAATAGGGGGGCGGGGACTTCCCCATGTCCCTCGCAACTGGACCCATTCATGGGGGGCGGAAGAGGGCGTTATCCGCCCTTCTTCGGCGCCCGGTGCGTCTTCTGCGGCCCGGGAAGGGAGTTGATATCTCCCTCTCCCGTTCCGCAGCTTCCTTCTGCGACATCACGTCCTCGCAGAAGGACACCACCGCGTCCCACGACTCTGAGCTGCCGACCATCCTCCGCACTACTGCCGGCAGCGTCAGGTCGCCTCCTACTTCATTTGTGAGGACACGGCGCTGCTCCTCCCAAGCTACACACTCGGAGAGCGTGTGCTGCGCCGTGTCCTCCCCGCATTGGACGCAGTGGTGGCACCGAGCGTCCGGCTCCCTGCCTAAGCGATGCAGGTACTTGCCGAAGCAGCCGTGCCCAGACAGCACCTGCGTCACCCTGAACGACAGGGAGCCGTGCCTCCTCCCGAGCCAGTCGTCGAGTACTGGCCGGATCGCCTCGACGGTAGCGAGGCCGGCGGTAGGGCGCATGAGCCTCTGCCGCCAGTCCACCACCAGGACCTGATGGAGCTCCTCTCGGCGCAGCTCGATCAGCCGCTGCACCGGACTGGAGCCCCGTGTCCGCTCTTCCTCGCGCCATCGGTACAATGACGCGAGTACTTTCGCCTCTAGGTCCCAGGGCGGGGATCCGGCCAGGACGCAAGCCGCCTCGTAGGATATCGTGCGATACCCGCGGACGACCCTGACGGCCATCGCCCTCTGCGGCTTGCGCAGAATGGCGAGTGTTCCGGCCGTCAGGTCCATCGCCCACACAGGGGCCCCATACAGGGCCATGGACCGCACGATTCCTACGTACAACCGCCTACAGGCGGCTCTCGGGCCCCCCATGTTGGGAAGCAACGTTGACAGCACGCCTGCTGCACCCATCAGCTTGGGCGCCAGCCGCCGGAAGTGGGGTCCCACCGGCTGTCGAGCACCAATCCCAGGTACTTCATGGTGAACACTCGACAGCTATCCGGGCCCCACTGACCACGATATGTGATCTCGGGGCCGGCGCACGCCGGGGGCCATGGAAAACCATGGCCTCCGACTTGTCAAGGGTCACCTCCAGGCCCAGGCATCGGATGCGGTTCACCACCTGTGACACCGCAGCCGTGGCTATCAACGTCGCTTCCCTGTACGAGCTCCCCCGGGCAGTGACAAGCGTGTCGTCCGCATAACACGTCAAGTCGGCGCCCGAAGGGAGCTCGCCTCTCAGCACCCAGTCGTAGCCGATGTTCCACAGGAGCGGTCCCAAGACCGATCCCTGTGGAACACCGCACGACATTTGGTGCCGACCGGCACCGTCACGTCCCCGATAGATGACGCATCTGTCCTCCAGATAAGCCCCTACTATGCGGCGGAGGTAGGGAGGCACCCGATGGTATTTCAGGGCCTCCCTAATACAGCTCCAGGGTAGGGTGTTGAAGGCGTTGGAAATGTATAAAGACACCGCCAACACCACCCCACCCCGGGACACCGTATCCTCCGCCAGGGCTCTCACGCGCATAATGGCGTCTATGGTGGAGCGCCCTCGACGAAAACCGAACTGGTTGTCGTCCAGGTTCGGCCCCTCTCCGCACAAGTGGCCGACAAGGCGATCTGCGATTATACGCTCAAAAAGTTTGCCCGCCTCGTCGAGCAGCACTATTGGCCGATACGCGGACGGCGAGTCCGCGGGGCGCCCCTCCTTTCTGAGCAGGACCAGCTTCCCCTCCTTCCACACACTGGGAAACTGACCCTGCTCGAAGCATGCCGTGAAGAGCCCCCTCAGCTGGGGCTCTAGCTCCTTCAGAGCAAGGACGAGAGCTCGGCCAGGAACTCCGTCGGGTCCGGGCGCTTTATTCTTGGCCCGGAGCCGCGACACGGCCGCTCCCGTCTCTGCTTGCGTCACCACGGGGACATCGGTGCCCTCTTCTTCTGGAGAGTCTGTGGCTGAGGGTGAAACCATCGCCGGGGGAACATGTCCCGCCCGCTCAGGGAAGAGGGTGGATACCACCGCCTCCAGCAGCTGGGGTTGCATACTCTGCACCAGTGGGGGCGCCCAGGGACGCAACTTGCCCCGTACCCAACGGTAGGGGCGCCCCCACGGATCCCGATCTAGGGACTCCAGCAGCTCTTCCCTGGCCCGCGACTTGGAGTCGCCGATGGCCAGCCACAGAGTCTCCTGGGCCGCGCGGTACACCCCATACAACGCGGCCTCCTCGACGGGATCCCGTCGACGTCGTCTCCGGTAGCGCGTGTACTGGCGGCGAGCCGCGACGCACTGGACGCGCAACCGCGCAATGTCGTCGTTCCACCAGTACACGTTGCGCCTTGCGGACTGTTGGCGGACGCGGGGCATGGACGCGTCGCAGATCTGCGTCATCGCCCCGCGAAACCGCAGCGCCTCCGCTTCAACGTCGACGGGGTCGTCCGTCGCCGACTCCCAAATCCAGGACTGGACTATAGCAGCTTCCTCGAGTAGTTCCCTGTCGAGGCGCTTAAGCGCCCAGCGCGGGCCGTCGTTAATCGGGGCTCTTGGATGGCGGCCGCTCGCGGTCTGGGCGGAGACGTCGAACCGGATATACCGGTGGTCCGACAGCGTCTCCACCTCCACGGCAACGCGCCAGTCATGGACACGGCCGGCGACAGAGGAGCTAGCGAAAGTAACGTCTACTATCGACCCGCCCCGCTGCCGCACGCACGTGTATACCGAACCCCGATTCAGGACGACCAGGCCGGTCGTCACTACCCACTCCGCCAGCGCCTCGCCCCGAGGATCAGTGACCGGAGATCCCCACGCCGATGACTTGGTGTTGAGATCCCCGAGCACCAGAACGTGACGAGAGTGATAGCGGCCTACGACGGTGCCCAACTCGACAAGGAACCCCTCTAAGTCGGCGAGACTCTTGTTGGGGGACAAATACGCCCCCACGATGACGATGCCGTCCGAGACCGCAGCAACCCAGCCGCGGCCCCGAGACGGGTCGATCAGAGTCCCGCCAATAATGGCCACCGAGCCGTCAATGCATCCCAGCCAGTCGTCACGGGCGGGGATGAAATACGGCTCGGCGACCACAGCCACTTGGATCGACCACTGCGCCATGCTCTGGAACAAAAGATCCTGAGCTCTGGCGCAGTGATTGATGTTGCCCTGGAGGAAACGGAGTTGTGCCATTATTGACACTCCATTCCCTCGGCAACGGTCCTGGGCCGGGAGTCGGCCGCGGAGCTGTTAGCCTGCGGGGGAGGCGAGATTTCCCCGGCAGGCTTAGAGCTCCTCTTCTTCTTCTTGGTGGCCTTCTTGCTGGCAGGCGTACCACAGGCCCCTCCGCCCACTCTGTGTCCCGCTGGCTTCCCTGCAGCCGAACATAAGCTGCAGTTGAGCGCCGCGGAACACTGGGCCGCCTTGTGGCCGGGCTGACCGCAGCGATAGCAAAGATCGCTACGGTCAACCTCAGCGGTGCACTTGGCCCGGACGTGCCCCTTCTCCAGGCACCGGAAACACCGCAAAGCCCGGGGCTGCAGGAGTTTAACCCTCGCTGCAACCCAGCCTACCAGCACTCTGCCACTTGCGGCGATTTTATTCGCCGCCGCCACAGGGCACCGAACCCAGACCGCGCCGAGTCCGGTGGCGTCGGTGCGAATATCGCCGGCGCATGCCGAAGCGAAGCCTACCGTGCGGTAGGCCCGCGCTACCCGCTGGGCGATGGCCCTTTGGGGCGCCCAAAGAGCGGAGACGTTCTCCCTCCTATGGAGGGAGTCCGCCCAAATGGGGGCCCCATATAGGGCCATGCTCCGCAGTATGCCGGCGTATAACCGCCGGCAACGACTGCTCGGCCCTCCCATGTTCGGCATGAGCCATGAGAGGGCGTCCGTGGCTTTCAGCAGGCGCGTCGACAGCCCGCTAAAATGCGGGCCGAAACGCAGCCTGCTGTCCAGCATGAGGCCCAGATATTTCTTCTGGGCCTCTACCCCGACCCTCACCCCCTCCACGAAGATGTGGGCGTCAGGTGGGGGGCGCTGCCGGGGGCCGTGAAAGAACACGGCAACCTATATCTTTTTTTTTTTTTTTTTTTTTTTTTTTTTTTTTTTTTTTTTTTTTTTTTTTCTCGAGTGGAAATGCCTTTACGCACCATACCCGTCGCTAGCTAGGCGACGAGCGTGTGTGGGACTCGCCCGGCCGTAGCCGGGAATACCCACTAAAACCACCCGGTTACCGTCGGGCCCTGTGTTGAGAGTGTCACGGGGCCGACCCGAAGGCCAAGTACTCCGTGACACCCTCAGGGCTTGCCGGCCCTCCCCTGTAGGGCCGGTTTCCGCGCCAAAGGGGGATTACCCGGTAACGGAATAATCCCCAGACGTGGTGACCGTTGTGCAATGCACGTGCGGGAGCTACCCGCACGCGCTGGTCACACCCTGGGGCTAAAGGAGACGGGGGTTCGTCCCCCGCCTTCTTCGCCCCACCCGTCTACGCCGGAGGGGAGCGGCAAGTACGTCCTCTTCCCGCTCCCTCTCCGCAGCCTCCTTCTGCAAGAGGACGGTCTCGCAGAAGGAGGCGGCAGCCTCCCATGCCGTCTCACTTTCAACCATGGCTCGTACCATGGTTGCCAGTGAGAGGCGTCCGCCTCCGAGCGCCGCAACGAGATCGCGGCGCTCGTTCCGCCAGGCCGGGCACTCCACTAGGGTGTGCTCGGCCGTGTCGTCGGGGGAGTCGCAGTGATGACACCGCGGTGACTCCTCCCGACGGGCGACTCGGTGCAGGTAGTGACCGAAGCACCCATGTCCGGTCAGTACCTGCACTAGGCGGAAGGTAAGGCTGCCATGCCGGCGCCCAACCCATCCCTCCAACACCGGACGAATCGCTCCAATCGTCCGGTGGCCGGCAGCTGGGGAGCGGAGCGCCTCCCTCCACCGGCTCAGGGCCTCCCCCTGAGCCGCTAATCTGACCCGCCTTACTTCCTCGAAGGCGGGTCGTTCCCCCCGACACGGTGTCGATGCACCTGGGACAGAACCAGGGCATCGACCTCCCACGGGGGCGTGCCCGCGAGCACGCAGGCCGCCCCATGACTGACCGTGCGGTATGCCCGCACGGTCCGTGTCGCGATGACCCTCTGCGGCCTCCGCAGCAGGGCCACTGTTGCCCGGGGAAGTAGCACGGTAGGCTTCGCTTCGGCATGCGCCGGCGATATTCGCACCGACGCCACCGGACTCGGCGCGGTCTGGGTTCGGTGCCCTGTGGCGGCGGCGAATAAAATCGCCGCAAGTGGCAGAGTGCTGGTAGGCTGGGTTGCAGCGAGGGTTAAACTCCTGCAGCCCCGGGCTTTGCGGTGTTTCCGGTGCCTGGAGAAGGGGCACGTCCGGGCCAAGTGCACCGCTGAGGTTGACCGTAGCGATCTTTGCTATCGCTGCGGTCAGCCCGGCCACAAGGCGGCCCAGTGTTCCGCGGCGCTCAACTGCAGCTTATGTTCGGCTGCAGGGAAGCCAGCGGGACACAGAGTGGGCGGAGGGGCCTGTGGTACGCCTGCCAGCAAGAAGGCCACCAAGAAGAAGAAGAGGAGCTCTAAGCCTGCCGGGGAAATCTCGCCTCCCCCGCAGGCTAACAGCTCCGCGGCCGACTCCCGGCCCAGGACCGTTGCCGAGGGAATGGAGTGTCAATAATGGCACAACTCCGTTTCCTCCAGGGCAACATCAATCACTGCGCCAGAGCTCAGGATCTTTTGTTCCAGAGCATGGCGCAGTGGTCGATCCAAGTGGCTGTGGTCGCCAAGCCGTATTTCATCCCCGCCCGTGACGACTGGCTGGGATGCATTGACGGCTCGGTGGCCATTATTGGCGGGACTCTGATCGACCCGTCTCGGGGCCGCGGCTGGGTTGCTGCGGTCTCGGACGGCATCGTCATCGTGGGGCGTATTTGTCCCCCAACAAGAGTCTCGCCGACTTAGAGGGGTTCCTTGTCGAGTTGGGCACCGTCGTAGGCCGCTATCACTCTCGTCACGTTCTGGTGCTCGGGGATCTCAACACCAAGTCATCGGCGTGGGGATCTCCGGTCACTGATCCTCGGGGCGAGGCGCTGGCGGAGTGGGTAGTGACGACCGGCCTGGTCGTCCTGAATCGGGGTTCGGTATACACGTGCGTGCGGCAGCGGGGCGGGTCGATAGTAGACGTTACTTTCGCTAGCTCCTCTGTCGCCGGCCGTGTCCATGACTGGCGCGTCGCCGTGGAGGTGGAGACGCTGTCGGACCACCGGTATATCCGGTTCGACGTCTCCGCCCAGACCGCGAGCGGCCGCCATCCAAGAGCCCCGATTAACGACGGCCCGCGCTGGGCGCTTAAGCGCCTCGACAGGGAACTACTCGAGGAAGCTGCTATAGTCCAGTCCTGGATTTGGGAGTCGGCGACGGACGACCCCGTCGACGTTGAAGCGGAGGCGCTGCGGTTTCGCGGGGCGATGACGCAGATCTGCGACGCGTCCATGCCCCGCGTCCGCCAACAGTCCGCAAGGCGCAACGTGTACTGGTGGAACGACGACATTGCGCGGTTGCGCGTCCAGTGCGTCGCGGCTCGCCGCCAGTACACGCGCTACCGGAGACGACGTCGACGGGATCCCGTCGAGGAGGCCGCGTTGTATGGGGTGTACCGCGCGGCCCAGGAGACTCTGTGGCTGGCCATCGGCGACTCCAAGTCGCGGGCCAGGGAAGAGCTGCTGGGGTCCCTAGATCGGGATCCGTGGGGCGCCCCTACCGTTGGGTACGGGGCAAGTTGCGTCCCTGGGCGCCCCCACTGGTGCAGAGTATGCAACCCCAGCTGCTGGAGGCGGTGGTATCCACTCTCTTCCCTGAGCGGGCGGGACATGTTCCCCCGGCGATGGTTTCACCCTCAGCCACAGACTCTCCAGAAGAAGAGGGCACCGATGTCCCCGTGGTGACGCAAGCAGAGACGGGAGCGGCCGTGTCGCGGCTCCAGGCCAAGAATAAAGCGCCCGGACCCGACGGAGTTCCTGGCCGAGCTCTCGTCCTTGCTCTGAAGGAGCTAGAGCCCCAGCTGAGGGGGCTCTTCACGGCATGCTTCGAGCAGGGTCAGTTTCCCAGTGTGTGGAAGGAGGGGAAGCTGGTCCTGCTCAGAAAGGAGGGGCGCCCCGCGGACTCGCCGTCCGCGTATCGGCCCATAGTGCTGCTCGACGAGGCGGGCAAACTTTTTGAGCGTATAATTGCAGATCGCCTTGTCGGCCACTTGTGCGGAGAGGGGCCGAACCTGGACGACAACCAGTTCGGTTTTCGTCGAGGGCGCTCCACCATAGACGCCATTATGCGCGTGAGAGCCCTGGCGGAGGATACGGTGTCCCAGGGTGGGGTGGTGTTGGCGGTGTCTTTAGACATTTCCAACGCCTTCAACACCCTACCCTGGAGCTGTATTAGGGAGGCCCTGAAATACCATCGGGTGCCTCCCTACCTCCGCCGCATAGTAGGGGCTTATCTGGAGGACAGATGCGTCATCTATCGGGGACGTGACGGTGCCGGTCGGCACCAAATGTCGTGCGGTGTTCCACAGGGATCGGTCTTGGGACCGCACCTGTGGAACATCGGCTACGACTGGGTGCTGAGAGGCGAGCTCCCTTCGGGCGCCGACTTGACGTGTTATGCGGACGACACGCTTGTCACTGACACGCGACGTTGATAGCCACGGCTGCGATGTCACAGGTGGTGAACCGCATCCGACGCCTGGGCCTGGAGGTGACCCTTGACAAGTTGCAGGCCATGGTTTTCCATGGCCCCCGGCGTGCGCCGGCCCCGGGATCACATATCGTGGTCAGTGGGGCCCGGATAGCTGTCGAGTTCACCATGAAGTACCTGGGATTGGTGCTCGACAGCCGGTGGGAATTCGGACCCCACTTCCGGCGGCTGGCGCCCAAGCTGATGGGTGCAGCAGGCGCGCTGTCAACGTTGCTTCCCAACATGGGGGGCCCGAGCGCCGCCTGTAGGCGGTTGTACGTAGGAATCGTGCGGTCCATGGCCCTGTTTGGGGCCCCTGTGTGGGCGATGGACCTGACGGCCTGAACACTCGCCATTCTGCGCAAGCCGCAGAGGGCGATGGCCGTCAGGGTCGTCCGCGGGTATCGCACGATATCCTACGAGGCGGCTTGCGTCCTGGCCGGATCCCCGTCCTGGGACCTAGAGGCGAAAGTACTCGCGTCATTGTACCGATGGCGCGAGGAAGAGCGGACACGGGGCTCCAGTCCGGTGCAGCGGCTGATCGAGCTGCGCCGAGAGGAGCTCCATCAGGTCCTGGTGGTGGACTGGCGGCAGAGGCTCATGCGCCCTACCGCCGGCCTCGCTACCGTCGAGGCGATCCGGCCAGTACTCGACGACTGGCTCGGGAGGAGGCACGGCTCCCTGTCGTTCAGGGTGACGCAGGTGCTGTCTGGGCACGGCTGCTTCGGCAAGTACCTGCATCGCTTAGGCAGGGAGCCGGACGCTCGGTGCCACCACTGCGTCCAATGCGGGGAGGACACGGCGCAGCACACGCTCTCCGAGTGTGTAGCTTGGGAGGAGCAGCGCCGTGTCCTCACAAATGAAGTAGGAGGCAACCTGACGCTGCCGGCAGTAGTGCGGAGGATGGTCGGCAGCTCAGAGTCGTGGGACGCGGTGGTGTCCTTCTGCGAGGACGTGATGTCGCAGAAGGAAGCTGCGGAACGGGAGAGGGAGATATCAACTCCCTTCCCGGGCCGCAGAAGACGCACCGGGCGCCGAAGAAGGGCGGATAACGCCCTCTTCCGCCCCCCATGAATGGGTCCAGGGGTGAGGGACATGGGGAAGTCCCCGCCCCCCTATTGATGGACCCCGAGGTGAAGGCGCGCGCGAGTGTCGGCGCGCGCCTTTGAGGTGATGCACGGGGTAGTTTAACACCCCACTACCCCGTGCAGGAGAGGAGGCCCGGACAGACCGGGCCAGCACGAGGGTGGGGCCGTGGAAGAATTTAGACTCCCGCGGCCCCACGTGACGCCTAGAGACACGCGACGTGACCCCTAGACCGCGGACTGTCAAAACGGCCCGCGGTCTACACCACCTTGCACCCTATTCGTGCGCTCCGCTGCAGAGCGCAGATAGGGAGCCCTCGGGAGCGACTCCTCTGCTCCGGCAGAAATTCGCCGCGGGCAGCAATCTCCTCCTGCACAATGGTCATGAAGAGATTGCTACCCACGCCCAGGGTGCACCAGCCCAGCATCTGCTCGTCCTCGGATCTCAAAACCAGAGGACCAGCAGGCGCTGAGCACTCGGGGAGGTTTTCTGCCACGCACCCCAAACCTGGGCCCCTGAATCCAAGAGGGCACGCACTGTGACAAAATCACCTTTGGGGCCCCAAACACGCACGGAGGCTGTTGGCAACAGCACAAACTCCTGTGGGGGGGGGTTGCGCCCGACAGTGGCATTAATGAAAATCCGAGGGCGGTGATTGCCCCCCTGGACCCCGGTTGGACGGAGTCGAAAAGGTGGGAGAGGGTCGCCGACAGTAGGTGAGAGGGTCCCACTCCGCAACATAGGGACTCCTTCCAACTCTACTCCGAGGTGTGGGCCAATAACCGTGGGCCGCATACGGGGGAACATAAAGCCCCAGTCGAGGGTACTCCATCAAGGGGGGGGAGCAGCGTGCCGCCCGCCTCCCCGAGCTTCCGACGGCCACCGCTACATCCTCCGGGGGCCCCCGCCCGTGGGGCCCCCGCCCTTGGGGCCCCCGCCCGTGTGCGGGGAATTTGGGCCCCTTTCGTATCCGCCACCATTGCGGTTCAGGCACAGGAGAGCGTGATATCTCCCGCCGCAATGTGGACAAGCCTTAGCCTGGGGGCACACTGACTGGAGGTGGTCTCCCAGGCACATGTAACACCAGGCGCGTTGCTTGGCGAGGGCTCTTCGTCCCGCAGTCCGGAGGCCCCCGAACTTCGCGCAAGCACGCACGTCATGTCCGTCCCCTGGCAATACTGGCACCGTTTACCTGGTGCGGGGGGGGGAATCCCTTCGGACAACCGAAAATTGTTTGGTCGGACGGCGGGGTTGTCCCCTCGCCGCCACCGGACGACCCGTGCTCGTTCCCGGTGTGGGGTCGGTCAGCTGGTCCATCACTCTGCACTCGTCCTCCAAAAAACGAAGCAGGTCCGAGAAAGGGGGGAGATACGAGGCGCTATTGCCCCCGTACCTTTGTTCAAATCGCCCCTTTACCTCTGCGGGCAATTTCGTGAGGACGATGTGCAGAAGAAGAAAAGACCACTGGTCGACCGGCAAATCCAGCCGGCACAACGAGTGGATGGCGGTCAAGAGCGGGTTGACCAAATCCTTCCGCAATGAGGAAACCCGCGTTGCCTTCGGTAGGGCCAAAATGGCCGCCACATGGGTGTCCGCTAGCAAGCGGACGTTTTGGTAGCGGTCCAGCAACAACTGCCGCGCGACCTGGTAGTTAGCATCGCCAACTATCAGGTGCTGGACCACTGCACTGGCTTCTCCGCGGAGGGCGGAGCGCAAATAAGCCAGTTTCTGGCTGGGGGACAAATCTTCCCTGGAGTCCACCAAGCTGTCAAACAGGTTGATGAAGCCCATCCAAGCCGTGAGGTCCCCGTCAAAGTGGGGAATCTCCAGTGTGGGCAGTCTCCCTAACAAAGCCGCCGGGGTCGGTTTAACCTCTCCGCTCAAAGTCGGCTCTCCCCTACGGGCAGCCAGGAGCCCTTCTGCCGACTCCGTAATTTGGTCGGCCAGTTCGTACGCCTGGTCGACATCCCTTTTAAAGGTCTCCACTATGGCGTCATCCGCTGGAGGGTGTTCCAAAACGTAGGCATGGAAGTCGACAACGTGTCGCTCCAACTCCTGCATGCGCGCAGGCAACCCTTCGTAACGGGTCAACAATGCCTGAACCCGATCCTGCCGAACAATCAGGGCAGCCGCACCCGCGAGCCAACGCAATGCGGCTTGAACCTCTGCTTTAGCCGTAGTAAGCGGATTGGGAGCCATTTCATATTAAAGCCTCAAATTCAAATTAACTAATTAAATTCAATTAAAAACGCGCGGAAAATAACAAAAAAGCGTAAATAACTCTATAAATCCCGCGAAACCGTGTGGGGACCAAAGCTAAGGGCAACCGTTACAAAACAAAATATTAACAAGTATAAATAAAAATATTACAATGTATAAATACCAAATATGACAGTGTGCAAAGGGCCTAATTTAATTGCAACACAGTTCAAAACTTACAAACAAAACAAAATTATTACTGCGAATTACAAACTAAATCAAAACAACATTCATAAACGAACTATTTGTGTTCGTACGAATAGAAAGAAAGAAAGAAAGAAAAACGTTTATTTGCAATAAAAATGACGCAAGAGTTTACAAAAACATAAAAAATAAGAAATAGTTGAGGGAAACATGCGTCACATCCACGCAAAACGGCTGTCGCTCAGCATTATGCTGCGACTCTATGCAAAAACAGAGCCCAGCGCTGGTTTTCAGCGACAGCCGGCGTCGACGTACAGACGTCACCCGATGCAACAAACAATTAAAAGCAGCACCAAACCGGTATTACAGTAAAAATAAAAAAAAAAAACGTGATAATAAAAAGATATAAAAAGTAAATCCAATTGTAAATCGTGAGAGTACAGTTTAAACAAACAAACAAAAATATAAAAAAAAACAAAATACGGGATATATAAAAACTACGAGAATATCTTCCTCAAAAATGACATAGGTACATCAAGTTCCGATTTGAAATTCAGCATTTCCTAACATAGTCTGTGGTTTGTGGTTTGTCGCACGCGCATCCAAGTCAACATGCATCAATGTTTACATTGTTTGATTACTGTTAACATTTATAAGGTTTTTCGTCGGTAGTGGTGAAAGGCTTAACACGTGCTTTTGTCAGTGCTACGAATATTTTCGATTATAGTGTCTTTTTTTGTTGTTGTGAAACTCGATCGAAAGTGTTCATTGTGTTTGTGTACTTGGTGTAAGGTTTGTTTGTTGTAATCGTCCGTTTGTATTGTTATTTTATTTTATTTTTCTTAGCATAATTCAAAATGGCTTCAAAAAAGCCCCCTGATCCTGATCCCCCCCCCGACTTATTTGATCTTTCTCCTGGACTTACAATCACCCTTCCACAGGACATACAAATAACCTCAAACGACAATGTTATGGATACGGACTCCCATAGTCGTAAGAGGGCCGCTAGTTCGCCCCCGGTCTCCTCAAATATTAAAACTAAAATTCCCAAAAATACACTAGGCAGGCTTTCGTACAAACCACAAGACAATCCACCCTATATAGTAAATGTATCACTTAAAGACGAACAAACTTCAGGCACTGTGCTACAACCTATCAAGTTTGGTATGTTTTTGACGATGAATAACGTGAATAACATACGTCTCGATGGGATCAAACGTGTAGGCAGAAATCGTGTGTCAGTGGAGTTCAAGTCTTGCCAGGATGCAAACAGTTTCCTTAATAATAAGATTTTATCCCAACACAATTACATGGCTGCCATTCCACAATACAACATCACAAGAATGGGTATTGTGAGGGATATTCCAGTCGAATGGTCGGAAGATGAAATTATTAAAAATATCCAGGTTCCTGAGGGGTGTGGCTCTGTCATCAAGGCGAGACGAATGAGCAGGAAGGTGTCTTCTGCCGGTGTGACCGAGTGGAAGCCCACACAGACTGTAGTTATTACATTTGATGGACAAGTACTACCTAAGCGTGTCTATTGCTTCTACTCGGCTCTCCCAGTGGAAAGGTACACCTACCCAACGGTCCAGTGCTATAATTGTTGCCGCTTTGGCCATACCCGCACCATCTGCAGATCGAAACCTAGATGCTTTAAGTGCGGTGAAGATCATCCAGGTGATGGATGTGAAGTCACCCGTGAATTGAGTCTATGTGTTTCGTGTACTGGTAACCATTTCGCAAATGATAGTGCTTGTCCTGAATTGGGCCGACAGAAGAGCATCAAGGCTCTTATGGCGGAAAAATCGATCTCGTATGCGGAGGCAAGTCGGGTCTTCCCACCTGTTTCCAGATCATATGCTGATGTCTCTAAATCCCACTCACGTAACAAATCTTCTACAAATAGACCCCAACCCCTGTCCTCAAGACCCATCCCAGTAACCCAAAATTCATACCGGAAAACGGTTCTTTTGAAACCAAAATCCCATACCCCACTTTCACCTGGCTATGATAAACGGTCCCACCTGAACCTCACCCAAAATTATTCCTTTTCCCCATCCAAAAATGGCTGTGCTCTTCCATTGGAAGCTCCAGAGCCAATCCTCCACCAGCAGCAGGATAAATATACTGATATCCTAAACTTAATCACAGACATGCTCATGTCTGCTCTTGCTAGCCCATCTCACTCCATACCTGACCACGTTGCATCAAAATTGGCCACCATATTAAACTATATCCATAAAATTCCATCCCCTAACATTTCTCCAATGGAACGTGAGGAGTATTACTCCCAGAAAGCCTGATCTTTCTTTTTTAATTAATAGGTTTAAACCATCAATCTGCGGCATTGCTGAGACATGGCTTTTGCCTGGAAGCAATTTCAGGCTGCCATGTTTCGCCAGTGTTCGTGATGATAGATCTGATGGATACGGAGGATGTGCCTTGCTCATCAATAGCAAGGTATCATTCTCTCAGATTCCTCTAACCTTTGTTGGTGATAACATAAATGTTGTTGCTGTGAAGGCTGAGGGTATAAATATTTTTTCTTTTTATATTGCGCACCCACAACTTGAATATCTTTCAGTAATTAGGAATTTATTATGCAATGTTAGTGGTCCGATACTTGTCATGGGTGATTTCAATTGTCACCATTACCGCTGGGGATCAGATACTTGTGATAACTTTGGCATCGGCCTGCTGGATATATTGGATGAACACAATCTATGCCTAATCAACGATGGTAATGCTACTCGTAGGTCTCTGCCTGGTCAGAATAGTAGCTGTGTTGACTTGGCGTTCTGCTCATCCAATATAGCTAGCCTTCTCATTTGGCGTCGCTTGGATATGACCTATGGAAGTGATCACTACCCCATCATAATTGAATTTCCTTCCAAAAGCACTCCTGTTAAAGTTTCTCCCCCTCTTTTAAAACACCAAATTAACTCAGCAGACTGGGATTTATTTTCTAAAATCCTAGATCTCAGAATATCCTCCCTCCCAGAAGTTAACTATGCTAACGCCCAGGAATGTTTCTTGTCCTTCTCCTCCACCATTGCTTCCACTGCTGATGATTGTTTTCCATCCAAAAAACCCTTTTCTGGTAAACTCCCCCCCCCGCCATGGTGGGATAGGGAATGCACTGACATGGTCAGGGCCAGGAATGAGGCTGAAAAGACAGTCAATGGCAATATGAACCTGGATAACTTCATTGCCTTCAAACAAATATTGGCCAAGTCCAGAAAATTCCTAAAAAGGAAAAAACGCGAAGGTTGGTCAAAATATTGTAGTTCGCTGGATCCGTCCACCCCGGTTTCGGTGGTTTGGCGAAAGGTGAAACGTTTTAGGAGCAGTTTAGCACCTGCCTCCTCTTCCAACAACCTCACGGAAGAACTGGGATACCAGTTTTTTTCAAAAATCGCTCCGGCTTATGTTCCAAGTCTTGAGGAAACCAATGTTGACATCTATGATGCAGACAACATTGAGGAACCAATGAACATGCCATTTAGCTTGGACGAGTTGAAAGCCGTGCTATCCCACGTCAAGGACTCCGCTCCGGGAGTGGATGGATTCCCGTACTCCTTTATTTCTAAAGCTGGACCAAAAGCTCAAAAATATTACCTGGACCTGGCTAATTTCTGTTTTACTTCTGGCTTCATTCCCACAGAGTGGAAGGTTCAAGTTGTCATCCCGATTTTAAAACCAGGCAAAGATCCGAATGATCATTGCTCATACAGACCCATTGCCCTATCGTCCATACTTATCAAACTATTGGAACATTTAGTAAAAAACCGATTAGTGTGGTTGGTGGAAAACAGGAGAC
Source organism: Sesamia inferens (assembly GCA_037179545.1). Taxonomy (NCBI): domain Eukaryota; kingdom Metazoa; phylum Arthropoda; class Insecta; order Lepidoptera; family Noctuidae; genus Sesamia; species Sesamia inferens. Next base: position 30,025,223 of record CM073940.1, read on the forward strand.
TGCTTCCAACGACTCAATTTGGCTTTAGGAAAGGTCTGGGCACAGCTGATAGTGTGGGTATCCTCACGTCAGAGGTCCGGCTGGCCCTTAGCAGAAATGAGTCTGTGGTTGCTGTCTTTCTGGATATATCAGCTGCCTATGATTCCGTCCTCCTCCCTAATCTCAGGCAAAAGTTGCACGAGCTGAGAATCCCGGCTAGGATTTGTCGCATCATTGGTAGCATTTTTACCAGTCGCACCATTCAACTCAGAATACCAGGGGGTGACTCTGAACAAAGATCGGTCTGGAGAGGTCTACCTCAAGGATCTGTTCTTAGTCCCCCATTATACAATATCTACACAGCTAGCTTGCCTTCTTCCCTTAATTTCGACTGTAAGATCCTTCAGTATGCTGACGATATCGCACTAATGGTGTGCGGCAGTTCCATTCAGGATGCCGCCCTTTCAATGAATGTCTCTCTGGCCTCATTAAACCAATGGCTACTTGACAATGGTTTGTCCTTAAGTGCGCCAAAGAGTAAAGCTGTCATTTTTACACGCAAGCGTTCTGTTCCTCCCATAGACCTAAACGTCAATGGTCAAGGTATTCCAGTCGCAAATAAGGCTAGGTTTCTGGGAGTAACCTTGGACTCAAAGTTGTCTGGGGTTGATCACATCAGCAACACGGTCAAAAAGTGCGAACGTTCCGTGTCGGTCCTCAAGGCTTTGGCTGGGGTGTGGTGGGGAGCTCACCCCTACACCCTTAAACTGGTCTATAATGCTCTGACCAGAAGCGCTATGGATTACTGCAGCTACTTACTTGAGCCTTGCAATAAAGAAGCGCTAAAGCAACTAGATAGCATCCAGTCCAAATGCCTAAGGATAGTGATTGGGGCTATGAAATCATCTCCCATAAACGCACTTCAAGTGGAAAGTGCTGACCCTCCCTTACATCTTAGGAGACAATACTTGGCAGATCGATTCCTAACTAAAGTGTTTTTCCTCTCATCCCATCCCTTGCTCCCAATTTTAGAACAAATTGACCTCTCTTTTCATAATTCTTCCTATTGGAACCATAAAACAGTTCCCCTATTGATAGGTAGGTATAGAGAGCTTAAACAACTCTCCGTGCCTATCTGCCAATACCCATCTCTTCCGGTCTTCTCCGCTGCATACGAGGCGATTTATTGTGAACCAAAAGTCGTTTTAGGTTTAGGTATACCAAAGAATTCTCAAAACGCTAGAGAGGACTTCGAGTCAGCTGTCAAGCGTTATTGGGAAGGATGGAGTTTTTTTTTCACTGATGCTTCAAAATTTTCTGAAACTGAATGTACTGGGGTGGCAGTTTATTTTCAAAACTCTAGAATAGCCTTACTGTTCCAATGTCCACCAGAAGCATCAGTCTCTACAGGAGAGTGTGTTGCTATTTTAGAAGCCTTAAACTATATTAAATCCCATCAAATAACAAGGTCAGTAATTTTTTCAGATTCCCGTAGTAGTATTCAGGCCCTTAAACAAAATCAATTCCATAGCAAAATTAATAGTAAAATCATTTTAGATATAAAGACCTTGTTATTTGAATGTTACCAAAACGGCTTGGACGTTGAGATAACCTGGATCCCCGGTCATTCGGGTATTGCTGGCAATGAGTGCGCTGATTCGTTAGCAAAGTATGCCACATCGAATCCGGTTGATCAAAAGCACTACGTAGCGCATAACTATGATTTGCGGAATGGTGCCAGACCCAAGTTATTTAACTCGTGGACTGAAACATGGAAGGCGACTTCTAAAACCAAGGGCATCTACTACGCTGCCATACAGCCTGAGGTTCAGCGTAGGCCTTGGTTTTCTAAATGTCCTAAATTGTCGAAAAGAACTGTTTCCTCACTGTGTAGACTTAGACTCGGACATTGTTGTAGCCCAGTGTTCCTAAAAAAGATCCACGTCCGGGATAATTCCCTGTGCGAGTGCGGTCTTGAGGATGGTACTTTAGACCATATTTTCTTTTCCTGCTCCCGTAATAATAAATCTTTTGATCTCTATTCAAAAATCCCCCAAATCAACATCCCTCTCCCAACTAATTTTCATACCCTACTTTCCCACTTCTCCCCTAAATTAATTAACCTTTTGTCCAAATTCCTAAAAGAGAACGAGTTAAATTTTTAATTGGTGCGTAGTTTGTGTGTAAATAGTCTGTATATATTATAAACTAGTTTAACTGTTGTCTCATGTGTTCTTGTATATTAGATTTTTTGTCTTACTAACCCATGTGTTTGTCCATGCAGCATACTAACACCTACCACGAAGGGAAAAGTTCGACGGCCTGACTACTTGCTGCCGTCACCACATGACACTGGCAGAATAGTCGAAACCGGCTCAGTTGCCAAAGAAGAGAAAAAAAAAAAAAAAAAAAAAAACATTTATAAATAATTTGTATTAGAATTAATTATTACCACACAATTGAGTTACAAAATGCTCCATACGTATAATGTTACGAACAGTTATGTGTCGGTGTTTTATCTTAGCATCAGTGAGTAGGACCACCAATGCCAGCCGCGTGCAATCAGGGGTAGGTTCAAAATTCGGTATCTTTTTGAATTTGTAGTAAATACTGCTTGAATTTTGATCTAAAACCACTAACCGTCTTTATAGCACGAAAAGGAGGTGGCAAATCGTTCCAGCAACGAGAGGCAGCGAATTTGAAACTGCCACGGAATGCAGCAGTTCTATGTGATGAGGCTAGCATTAGGTAAGAGGAAGCCCTGGTTCTAATCTTGTTAAAGTCGCGTGACCAGGTCAGTTTATTATATAAATAATCTGGTTTCTTGGAAATAACTGTACCAAAGAGAAGAGTAGCCAGGTGAAGCTTTCTACGTGCTGACATTTTCATAAGATTTCCTTTATTTAAAAAAGGAGTGATGTGGGAACGTGGTGGCACATTGTAGCAAAACCTAGCACAAGCATTCTGCACCCGCTGAATCAACCTCTCGCTTCTACCGAGAATGCATGGCCCATACACAGTGTCAGCATAATTAAGTTTGGATAAAACAAGTGACTCACACAACATAACACGCATATCCACACTTAAGTAGGGCCTGATACGATATAATAATTTGAGTCGATAGAAGCAGTTGCGCACCGCCTCTAATATGTGTGTTTCAAAATGGAGCTGGCCGTTAAATATTAAACCCAGATTCCGAGCCTCTAAAACTCTTTCCACAGTACAACCATCGATTCTGAGGTCCAGATTGCAAGTAAGCATTTTGCTAAGAAAATCCCTAGATCCCATCACAATATACTTGGACTTACTAGGATTCAGGACCAGGGAGTTTCTCCTGGACCACGAAGCGATTCTTTCCAAATCCTCATTCACTCTGTTCACAGTATCAGCTACATCCCAGGATTGGAACGAGATGTACAACTGCAAATCATCAGCATAAAGGTGATATTTGGTATTGACCAGACAGTTGGTGATATCAGCACTGTACAGGATGAAGAGAAGTGGGCCCAGGATCGATCCCTGGGGTACGCCCCTCTCCACAGGCTTCGGACCAGAAGACAAGGAATCACCACAATCAGTAGTCACCCGGACAAACTGCGAACGATCCTTAAGGTAACTCTCAAACCATTCAACGGTTTCGACTTCACATCCATAATAGGACAGCTTGGAGAGTAGAAGTGAGGTGTTGATTGAGTCGAAAGCACGCGAAAAGTCCAACAGGACTAGGAGAGTTCCCATACCCTGATCTCTGGCCTCAAGAATGTTGCCAACTACATCCAATAGGGCCGTTGATGTGCTATGTGCCCTGCGGAAACCAGACTGAGCCAACGGCAAGATATTGTTGCATTCAAGATATGCCCTAAGTTGGTCTGCCACAACCCTTTCCAGGATCTTAGACAGACATGGGAGTAGACTTATTGGACGAAGGTCCTTCACGTTCACAGGGTAGGGTACTTTTGGGATTGGTCTAACAATTGCCATTTTCCACAGATTGGGGAATGAAGAGCTGGCTATGGATCTGTTGATGATAGCGGTGATCACTGCAAGTGTTCTAGGCAGTGTCAACATCAGCATTTCCAAAGAAATTTGGTCCGAGCCCTGCGCATTAGACTTGAGACTCTGCAAGATTCTCAGAACTGCATCCTGCTGGACCAGCTCAAGCCGGAAATGACTGTTACTATGCCTGTGATGATAGAAGTATTTCAAATCCGCAGCAGCAACCCTCCCACTGCCAGGAACATCCAAAAAGTGTTGGTTGATTAATTCAGGGTTATTGCAGAAATGAGGCAGACTATGCTTTTGTTTTTTAGAGGTGTTAACTGTTGCTTTAATGTGGCTCCACAATTTTTTAGGTTGTCTCATGTTATTATTAATATATGTTTTAAAATATGCACACTTTTCACTATCAAGAGCAGCTCTAACAAGATATTTAAGCTCCTTGTATGACTTAAAATGATGTTCAGATTTAGTCAATTTCGATTTAAAATAGCACCTATCACGAAGCTTCATCATCTCCTTAACTGTGTCAGTTATCCAGGGATAAGATTTCTCCTTAATAAGGACTTTCTTGAAGGGCGCATGCAAATCAAAAAGTGTCAAAATGCATTGATTAAAGATAGAAACCATTTCGTTCACATCCTCCAGACTTACAATATGCTCCCAGTCAAATTTATTTAAGTCCTCATTGAAAAGATCAGGGAGGATATCTTTAAATGGCCTGTAGGTAATCCAGTAAGGAGAGGGTCTCTCCAACCTGAACCTTAGTTCGACAGATATAATTGCATGATGACCAAGCTCCGGTATGTGTGATACAGAAACGTCGCACACACGGGCATTAGTACACACAACATCAATTAGGGTTTCACTATGATCTGTGAAATGTGTTGGCTCAGCAATTATTTGAGTAAGCTTGCAGCATTGTACAAAAATGTTTAGTAGTTTGGATTTATTGTCAGACTGGTTTAGTACATTTATATTAAAGTCGCCAAGCAGGATGACCTTGTCCGCGTTAGCAAAGGAGAAGAGAGAGTCCGTAACCGCATCCAGAAAGGTATTCACATCAAGCCACGGCGGCCGGTATGCAGTACCAACAATGACTGAGTGCGAGTTAACGTTAAGTTGAAGCCACATTTGCTCAACCTGCGGCGCCGGCAGGTGCGGCATGGTACGTACTCGCAGACCGCGGCGCACGTAGAAGCCCACGCCGCCCCCACGACCGCCGCGCACGGCGCGCGCCCGCGGCACGTGCCGCAGTCGGTAGCCCGGTACTGTTGGCGCACGACCCTCCTCCCCCTGCCTGAGCCACGTCTCATTTATCGCCATGATATCCACCGACAGGCTCTCCATAGCCACAAGGAACTCGTAATGACGTGAACCCAGCGACCCCGCATTAAATAATCCAACTTTCAAATTTCTTGCTCTAGTCATTTTTGAAAATAGGTAGGGCACACAGTATATCGCACTAATAATACAATAGTGTATCAACTCAAAATACGTCGTACTTGACATAATACTATAAACAGACGTAAAATTTAATTCCTCACACGTCATCAAAACCGTCGTTCGAATAGTGCAAAAAACAGATAAGAGATGGCCCTATAAGTCACTATTTACGATATTTCGGTTGCCACTTCCCTCCCACAATATTGTGTCATCTTTAGTTGCGACCATCAGTGATCGGGAGAGCACGTGCCGCTTGGCGTAATATTTTGAGTTGCAACAGTATTACTCAATCAGGTATGTAAAATTTATATTTTTATTTTGAATTAACACAGTATTGTTGATTTAACCTAAACACGCGCTTGGTGTTATTTAAAGTTATTACACTATTACTGATTTGCAAAAACAATAATTAAAGTATTATTTCTACTTATGACACTATAATTGATTTGGTTAGTAATTTTTGATATGATACAGTTTTGTTGAGTCACGAGGTTAAGTTGATTTTTGTATGGTTTATAAATTTATAATTCATAATATCTATATGTCAATTGCAGTAATATCTATAACTCATTCGAATGTGTACAAGAGTTATGAGAAAAATGCTTACTTAGAATTATTATTTTAATAATTTAGAGTTAATACACTATTTGTGACAGCCATCAACCAATTATTTATTTCACCAAAATTTTATTTATTTGTAGGTTCAGTATGCATCGTGGCCATGTACTTGTTGATATGGCAAGAAGTATTACAAGCATCCACCACGATAAGGAAAATCACGAACTTGTCAGGAATTCGTCACCGTCATTATTATCATCAGTGTGTACAAATACACACAGAGAAGACAGAGATGATGCGATTGAACAGTCAACACTTTCTATACCATCGACATCAACAATTCATCCAGTACTTCAAGAAACTGACGTAAACAGTTCTCCAAATATGGTTAGTAACGTTAGCCTGATAATAAAATGCAACCAAAAGAAATATTACATTTTACCCATCCACCCAGGCCAGAGAGACTTTGATGGTTCTGATAATGATCCGCATTTTGTTCCTGATACGCAAAGCAGAACTCCCAATCTACTTCGAGGTCGAACAACAAAATCTCCAAGTGATTCTTCTTCAAGAAGCTCCTTGCTGGAACCAGTAGCTTAACTACAGAATCAAATAATTCAACCGAAGATCAAAGTAATCATACCAGGGGCAGGATGAGGGTACGTAACGTCGAAGCCTGGAAACATAGTGTAGCTAAACGACTTCGTAATACTGGCAAAGCATATGAATCTGCAAATAAAAAATAAATACCTGAAAGAAAAATTGGTCCTACGTGTGGTGAAAAATGCAGGTTAACTTGTAGTTCAAAAATAAACGAGATTTCAAGACATGAACTTTTTGAAAAATATTGGAATTTAGGAAACTTACAAAAACAAAGAGAATTCATTACAGGTACTCGAGTACTCGAAATTTTCGTAAATTAAACATTGCGTTTAATTTTCTAGTCAACGACGTACACATTCGAGTCTGTTAAACGTTTTTTAAAAATACTCTGGCAATAAACGACAGACCTATTGCTTCAGCTTTGTCAAAAAAAACACAGTGCGGTTTCATACAGGAAGTATTACGGGGGAAACATGGTAAGCAACGTACTGTGGAACTTGAGGTCTATGAAGGTGTCAAGAGTTTTATAAATACTGTACCTCGTATCGAATCCCATTATCTTAGAGCCCAGACGTCACGGGAATACATCCATGTGATAAGTCTTTGGCTGATTTATACTGTGACTACAAAGATAAATGTTTAGAACAAAACTTACCATTTGCGTCAGCGTCTACTTTCAACCGTATTTTTAATAAAGATTTTAATACTTCCTTTCACACACCAAAAAAAGATCAGTGTGATCTTTGTGAAACATTCAAAAATGCTAATGAGGATGACAAACAAGAGAAACAAAAAGACAAAAAGGCTAACCCAGATTCCACAATAGTTGCTGTATTATGATTTACGAACTGTGATGCCAATACCAAAGGGTCAAATTTCGTTATTTTATTATAAAAGTAGAATTAAGTGCTATAATTTTACTGTAAGTGACTTATACGCAAAAAATGTTGAATATTTTTTTTGGGACGACACAAATGGCAAATGTGGTGCAAATGAGATTGGGAGCTGAAATATATTGAGCAAATTATACAGGTTAATCCTGGTAAAGAATTAGATTTTATATTTTACTTTAACAATTGTTGTGGGCAACAGAAAAATAAGTATCTCCTTTCAGCTTATGCGTATGTAGTACAAAAAATGAATATTAAAAGTATTACGCATAAATGTTTGATTCGCGGTCAAAATGAGGGACTGACTGTAACAACACAAAATATTTCACCAATAATGATTTAACTAAAAATAATGTTTCATTTTGAAAAAAGTTTATGGAGGAAGACAGTCTTAACTCAAAATTTCTAAATAATTAAACTATTTGTGTTCTTATTATATTTTTGTAAACATATTATTCATTTCAATTCAGTTTAATAGCTCATATGGCAGTTATTCAAATTGCAACTATTATAGGAAGTGAGTAATAAGTTTTTTGTTAATTCTGAAAAATGATCGATTTTGAGTTGATACACTATTGTATTATTAGTGCGATATCAGGGCACGTACCGTCTATCACAAGGAGGAGTATAAAAAGTGAGTCACAAGGTTCAACAGAAGCACCTCTAAATTTGAGATTAGTACACAACAGGTCGATTAATAAATTAATAATTTTCCATTTTATTTTGTAAATATGTAAAATAATATAAATATAATAGGTATGTAGGTATAATAATAATAGGTTTAATTTTAATTTGTAAAAAAATAATATTGTATAGGGTATAATATATAGGTAAGCAGTGTGCGTGGAGCTATAAAACTGGTTTACGTACGGTTGACTTAGGTACACCGCAAGCCACATACCTACCGAAACAACAATAAAGAGGTAGCAACAACAAAAACATAATATTAGATTTGAGAGAATGAGACTTACTATAACTAAACTAACTTTAAAAAAAAACACCATTAGAGTACAAGAAAGAATGACCAAACAAAACAAAACAATACACATAAAGGCAGTTCTATGATACCCGGGTCGGACCGAAGATGCGCTGTAAGTCAGCCTCGCAGCGGATTTGGCAAATGGTTTCTCCAGGTTTGTACCGGGCGAGAATACGGCCTCGTCTCGACCACACAAACTGCCATCCCAGGCGACTGCCGGCCTCACGAGCGCTCCGAAACAACTCACGATTAACCTTCGTGAGGCGCTCGTTCAAATAAAAGCGCGTTGCAGAGCCCGGCAGGTCGAGGTCAGCAGTAGTCATCCCCCGACGCACTCGTGCACCCTCAAGAAGCTCGTCGCGTAGGTCGCGGCGTGCGAGGCGCACGACAAGAAAGCGAGGGCGGGTCTCCACTGGCCCCGTCGCCTGCGACGCGCTTATGCGCCTACCCCCAACACGCTCGGCGCTCACTATGTCGCGCTGTTTTATTTTAACGCCGATCTTTGATGCAACCAACATCACCGTGTGGATCGGGTTTTCACCAGTGGCCTCGGGTAAGTTTGATATCTGGATATCATTAGCGAGCAGTTCTTGATCCCGGTCATTGATATCGCTACGCAGCTGAGATATCAAATTGTCCACCTCGGACGTAACCTGGGGTTGACAATTCTTTTGCTCTAATATTGCCACTCTCTCCTCTAAATTACTCATCCTATCATTAGTGGCATTTAAGGAGGATCTTAGTTCTGACAGGTCGTCCCGGAGCAACTGGAATTCATTCCGCACAGTGTTCAAGAATTCTTCTTTAAAACCACGTAGCTCCGCCCTGAGGATGTCTAGATTGAGCTCCTGCGTAGTGTCCAGGGCTGTGGTATTGATAGGGCTGGTATCCATCAGATTTACGAGGCTTACCTCGTGAGGTGTAGGCACTGATGGATGCGCTCTTACCGGCGTTTCGGCCCGGTTGTCCCTCACCATGTTTTTTTTGCACTCGGGGCAGTGCCAAGGGGTTGTCAAATGACCGGGACCTTGTATACCCACACACGCACGGTGGTACCAAGCCCTACATTTAGAACAGTTTGCGGCCTCTGCCGATGACAGAAATTTGCCACAGCCACCACACTTAGCCATAGTAATTGTTATGTAAATTTAAAGTGGTTATGGAAAAAGACCAAATGGTACAACGATAGGGCAACAGGTGGCGCTGTTTTAGTAATACGCTTATAGCTCTTTCTGCGATGTATATGGTGCGGATAGACACCATAGATTGCTCATCAACAATAGTGTAAGGGTGCACGCACACTGAAGTTAGGTCACGCTTAGTAATCCTTTCACGAACAAAACAACGTTATATTTTCACAAGTATCAGGTACTTAAAAAATTTTTTTTGGGAACGATAGAAAGATTTTTAAGTTTATCCCATTAATCACCGCACATACACAACTAATATTGTCATCTGTATATTTCACTTAGACGAAGACTTCTACAATAAACTTTTCCTAAACAAACTTGTTTATCTTATTTATTTTGCGAGATGCATACAGAGAGCTTGTGACAGGTTGACATCCGTCAATCGACCCCCTCGAATACACGGGTTAACCAAATCAACAAAAACAAAATATTACTCGTAAAAATTACTGGTAGCCGTAGGGCTCAATGATTCAACAACAAAACAAACTACCTACATTTCTTTTACATTTTTTCTTTGGCAAATTATAAATTTATTATCGGATCCACACAAATGTGGTAGGTGGTCAGAGATTAATTTTACGATTACCTACAACAAAAAAATAAAAAATCAAGTATTTGCAAAATAGCCGCTGAGGGTTATTAAGATACTGGAATGTTACTCTAATTAATCAAATTAATGAACCACGCTCTGCTACCATCTATGAACGCGCCCCAGTACAGCACGTACATTTACCGCGATCAGTCACGGCTTACACACAAAGAAATCTCCGACCACACTCCACAACAAAATTAAGGAACTTACCTAGGACACAGCGTGTTTTCGTCGTGGGATGAAATACCGGAGAGCCGGCGCGCGCGCCGACTTACAAAGCTATCCGATGGCTTCCAACACACTAATTGTCCAATACCAGTAGACATTAAAGTTCCTCCATGAGGACAACCAAAGCTCACCAGCATAAAAAACCGTTATTTAGCAGCGTCAATCCACGCCCGACAAACAATCAACAATGAAACCACGTTTCAGATTCAAATTCAACTCAATTGAAAGGCGGCACTGTTACGGTTTATAATCCAAGTAAATACTTCAAACACACGGGCAACAAAACGCGAGAACTGTCCAAAACCGCGGCCCGGGACTATATTTCCCGAAAATCAATCGTCAAACCGCACCCCGCGTGCGCAATGATTTTCTCAAGACTTCTCGAAACGTTGTGCTATGGCGCGTCACCGACCACCCACAAGATTATTATATTCCGCTCGCCCGTGCCGGTCGCGCCATCTATCAACAACGACTAACTAACAATCGGACCCGACCGATAAACGAGCGTAAACATACTTGCTGAAGTGCCTCCAAGCCTAGTCGGGCGATAGCTGCTTGATAGCGCGCGTCATCACCTTGCCTCTTTGGCGCCATTACCGCTTCGAAGTGTGTAAACCATAGTCTGGGATACGCCGGCCAAAAGTCAGACAGCCGTGCTTGTAGTGTGAGCGTGTCGACTTGCCCTCCTACCTGTGTTGCGTTGCTGGTCGCCATCCTGATTACTCTTCTGGTGTATCACGCACCAATACCGTGAATATAGCCTCTTGAAATCCTAGTGGTGAGACCCGCTTGTGGGAAGCCACTAGAATGTGCTAATCACGAGTATTGTCACGTCTGTCTTGATTCACGTCGCTTAGGTCACCACTGTAGCGCGTAGGTCGTGTCGCGTAATTAAAACTCAGATAAATCGAACTTTGTGTATTGCACGAATGTAAAAGGGTACAATGTATTTGACGTGTACAATGACGCGATACAAGAGTGTGATCAGGGAATGGACTGTAATGTAATAATGATGTAGAATATAATAATAATGTATAATGATGTTGTGTCTTACAAGCTATGCACTCACTTAAATACTAACTATCTCTAAATAATAGTGGGGTAACCAATAGCAAATCAGCTTGCTGTCCTGCGATGTCCACGAGGCATCGAGGCAGGCCACGGCGTATGATTGGTTGATGTAGAAAGCGCGCCAGTTCAGTCTTCACGTGCTAGACGACTCACTATAGTTCCCACGGACGTTGACCGTTGGTCCTGCAGATGTGTTCCGGAGTGAAATTTATGGGAACCCTCGCTGCGGGAGTCAGGGTCGGAACCCTCGCTGCGGGAGTCAGGGTCGCAGGGACGCGCGCCATGACTTCCGCGTTCCTCGGTGTGATCTGGTGTGATTTATAGTCGACCTTTGTGTAGCGCTAGCTACAAAAGTATATTTGTCTTTTCGTGTGCTTCGCCACGAAAGCCCTACACTTAGAGTTAACGTCAGATTTATCATCAGAATCATTTATAGCGGCTCTACGTCGATTCATAGCGCGTCGCGGTAGATGCAACACAATCCATAGTGATTGTGGCACAAATTTTAAAAGGACTCAGACCCAATTAGCAGACTTGATGCGTTCAGCATGTGAGACAGAGCGTATTGAGTTTAAATTCAATCCTGCGGGTGCTCCACATTTTGGAGGGAGGCAGGCGTTAGGTCAGTTAAAACACACCTCTACAGAGTTATTGGAACTCAAATTTTAACATATGAAGAGCTTAATACACTGTTTACTCAAGTAGAATCAATTCTCAACTCATGACCCTTGGGCCCACTTAGTACTGACCCTAGTGATCTCTCGGTTTCTACCGAGAGATCATTAGGGTCAGTACTAAGTCAGTAGAGATCATTAAGAATAACATTAGCACCGTTGACTACAGTGCCAACTCCAGACTTTACTAATATAAATATCAATCGTCTGTAGCGCGTAGGTCGTGTCGCGTAATTAAAACTCAGATAAATCGAACTTTGTGTATTGCATGAATGTAAAAGGGTACAATATATTTGACGTGTACAATAACGTGATGTAAGTTAATTATATACAAGAGTGTGAACAGGAATGGACTGTAATGTAATGTTGTTAATAATGGAATGTGATGGAATAGAATATACAGACAGCCGTGCTTGTAGTGTGAGCGTGTCGACTTCCCTCCTACCTGTGGTGCGTTGCTGGTCGCCATCCTGAATAAACTCTTCTAGTTTATCACGCAGCAATACCGTGAATATGAAAGCAACTCGTGGAATTGCGTTTGGCGGATGGTACCACTTTGATTTCAGCTCTTTCTACAATTGAAAGAGGGGTTCCCCAGGGATCAATTTTGGGTCCGATTATTTTTATTATTTACTGTGCAGACATAATAAAGTGCCTTCAGAAATGCAGATATCATATCTATGCGGATGATGTGCAATTGTATTTGTCTTTCAAACCAGAGGACTACGATTCAGCCATTAAAGATCTAAGTGATGACCTTGAGAGTATCTCCACCTGGGCGAATGAGAACTGTCTAATGTTAAACCCAGTGAAAACTAAGTATATGTTGTTTGGTACGAGGCAACAGTTGAAGAAGCTACCTGCAAGTCTAAGTCTGACTCTTATGGGTGAGCCTATTGAGCGGGTTGATGAAGCGCGGAACCTGGGGTTGCCTATGGACAGTAATCTTAGGTTTGAGAAGCACGTTGCTGACTCCGTTAGAAATTGTTTTTATCGTCTGAAACTGTTTTACAAAATGAGACCTTTCTTATCGGAGAAGATTCGCGAGCAGTTAGTCGAAACCCTTGTTCTTTCCAAACTAAACTACGCTGATACGGTTTACGGCCCACGCTTGCTATCACGTACCATCAGGCTTATACAGAGAGTCCAAAATGCATGAGCTCGTTTCTGCTATTCAGTTCCCTCTAGAAGTCATGTCACCCCCTTCCTTAACAAACAGTTTATTCTAAGAATGAAATCTAGGCGAAAGCTTCATTTAGCCTGTCTTATTTTTGGCATCATCAAGACTAAGAAACCTAAGTACTTGTACGATAGGCTCAACTGGATGGCTGGTAGACGCGAGCGCGCGCCCAGGTTTTGTGTTCAGCAGCTTTCAACTCAGCCTCATAGAACGGCAGCGTTCAGAGGCAGTTTTCGATATGCTGCATCTAAAGTGTGGAATAATATTCCACTCCCCTTAAGGGTACTGGGCACCATCCATACGTTCAGAACACGGTTGCGTCTTGACGATCCTGCCTGATCTGGTATGTTGTTCCCTCGTATGCGGGTCTGGAAGTAGGCTGGATTGCTCATCTATGGTAGCTGCAGGTGCTTGATTGGTCTCGCTGTTCGTATGCCTGGGATCATCTTCTGTGTTGATTGTGTACGCAGGTTTGAGGCGATCAATCGATATATTGTTAATTCGTCCTGGTAATTGGATTGTAAAGTACTTTTCTTTACGTTCGATGATCTTGTATGGACCTTGGTATGGATGCTGGAGAGGTTTGCGGACGGTGTCATCGCGTATAAACACGTGGCTACATGTTTGTAGGTTGTTGTGGATGAACATACATCGCTTGTTTGCATGCGATTTGTATATAGGTGTGAGCTTCGTGATGACTTCTTACAGGTGATTAACGTAGTCGTGGTCCATTTTCGGTGTGGCTGGTGTTGGTGATATGAACTCGCCGGGTAGGCGTATTGCTTGACCGTAGGTGAGTTGCGCTGCGCTTGTGTTAGAGTCGGAGCCGATTGCGGCTCTTAGGCCCATTAAAACAGCCTAGCCATGAGTGCGGCTTTTAATGTCCTGTGCCAGCGTTCGACGATTCCGTTACTCTGCGGGTGGTATGCAGTAGTACGGGTTTTTTCTGCACCGAGTAATTGAGCGAGGTCTCGGAATAGTCGGCTTTCAAACTGTCGTCCTTGGTCAGTAGTGATTCTGATTGGACAACCGACCCGAGATATCCATACTTCGTAAAGTTTTCTTGCGACGATTTCAGCGGTTGTCTCCTGAAGTGGTACAGCTTCGGGCCATCGTGTGCACCAGTCGATCATCGTGAGCAAGTATTTGTGCCCACATGCTGACGTAGGTAGCGGTCCAACGATATCAACGTGAATATGTTGGAATCGTTCGCTCGGTGGGAATGTTGCGATGTCACTATGATTGTGTCGCTGTACTTTGGAGAGCTGACACGAATTGCATGTTTTAGTCCGCTGGCCGATGTCGATGTCGGTAAAAGAATCGCTCTTGCATCAGCTTCCGTGTGGTTCGTACTCCTGGATGGCTTGGGCTGTGCACAGCGTTGAAAGCTATGCGACGAAAATCAGCTGTTAAGTATGGACGAACATGTGACGTTGATGTTTCGAAGAATATTGGTTTGTTGGTACCAGGTAAGATGATTTTCTTGAGTTGTATGTTGGTATGTTGAGACAATGTTGGGATACAGCTGTCGTTTTCTTGAACAAAATCAAAATCAAAAGTCATTTATTTAAATTAGGCTGAGATACAGCACTTTTTTAACGTCAATATTACATAAGACAGTCCCCCAAAACGCCCACCCATCGACACTTCCTAGTGCTTTCGCTGGGAAGAAGAAGTGGCGGAAGAAACTCCCCAGCAGCACAGCTGTCTGTTCATTTAGAAAACACATGACTTTATACATTATTATGTATAGTGATGAACACAAGAAAATATAACAACAATGAAATTATTGAAAATATGTCAGCTACCACGCCAGAATACCAGCAAAGCAAAACAATATATATATATTTAAATGTAGGTAAATGTAAATAACTAAAAACTTATTACTTCAATAAAAGCCCCAGGCATAAAGGGCGCAACAGCTTACATATTTATGTATTGAAAAAAAAAAGTGAATTATATGAACTCATATAACGTGTCAGTAAGCTAATTCCGGAGAAAGAACACAAACATTGTCCTGAGTTAATCAAAGCGACCTGCTATTCTTATCATTTAAATAATCACTTACAGAATAATATGCCTTTGCACAAAGCTTGGATTTGATTTGTGTTTTAAATGCATTGTAAGGCAAGTCTAGCAAAGCTTGTTATAAAAAGTTATACTAAGCCCAACAAAAGAGTTATGAACCTTTTTGAAGTCGATGAAAAGGGGCTTGCAGTTTGTCCTTATTTCTGGTATTAATATTATGTAAATCACAGTTTTTGGTGTATACATGAATATTTTGCCTAACATATAAGATATTGGCTAAGATAAATTGTGAAGCAACCGTGAGAATACCAATATCTTTAAAGAACTCTCTCAGAGAAAATCTGACACCGAGCTGGTAAATTGCTCGGACAGCTCGTTTTTGGAGTACAAATATATTTTGTATGTCATCGGCTTTGCCCCACAGTAGAATACCGTAGGGCTTCCCGTACGAGCTTGAGATAACTCGTCGTAGTTGATGGGTGATGGCACGTCGATGGTTCCGACACGTGATAATGCATCTGCAACAACATTTTGAGCTCCGCTCACGTGTCGAATGTCAGTAGTGAACTCGCTGATGAACAATAGCTGCCGGATTCGCCGTGGTGTGTCGTTATCGGACGAAGGTTTGCGAATTGCGTAGGTCAGCGGTTTGTGGTCAGTATAAATCACGAGTTCTTTGCCTTCAAACATTTTTTGAAAATGTTTAATGCCATATGTATAGACAATAGCTCCCGGTCGAAAGTAGAATAGTTCTTTTGTCTTTCCGAAATTTTTTTTGAAAAATATCCGGATGGCACCCATTGTTCTTTGTTTCGCCTTTGTTGTAGAGATGCCCCGGCGCAGGTAGCTGAGGCGTCAGAAAAAATAGCAATTTGGTCCTCTGGCGAATTGGATTGGTAAGACAGTAAAGCAGCGTTTATTATGCTCTGTTTGCACAACTCAAAGGCTTTTGTCGATTGTCCCACTTTACTTCCGTCTTGTCTCGTTTTTTTGAATTATGAAGGAACGCATTCAGAGGTGCTTGAATGCTGGCCGCGTTGGGGATACTGTCTCGGTAGAAATTTATCATCCCCATAAATCTTCGTAAGTCTTGAATGCTTTCGGGTTTGGGGTACTCTGTGATTGCAGTGACTTTGTCTTGAAGTGGTTTGATTCCCTTGCTTGATACTTCGTAACCTAGGAACTTGACAGTTTCGCTGCCCAAGACACACTTAGAGGGATTTATAGTGACACCATATGTGTCTAATCGGCGTAAAACTTCCTGGAGATCTCCGATGTGGCTTGCTTCATTTTCAGATGCAAAGAGAGAGCGAAAGGGGGGGCGAGTGGTTTCCCTCGGGGCCAAAAGGTCGTGCTCCTCCTCCTGATTCAGGGGACCCCAAACTCGGGTAGTCCACGACCTCTGGTTCCCGAGATAATCCACGGGGAGGTGAGGTAACTAAAGGGGGTCGTGGGTGGGGGGGGGGGGAGGTTTCGTGGGGATGGGGTAGTGGATTTCCTCGGGGCCAAAAGGTCGGGCTCTTCCTCCTGAATCAGGGGACCCCAAACTCGGGTAGTCCACGACCTCTGCTTCCCGAAATAATCCACGGGGGGGTGAGGTAATCAATGAGGGGGGTCGGGGGGGAGGGGAGTAGTTTCGTGGGAATATTAAGGGGTGAGGGGGGGGGGAGTAAGGGAGGGGGGATACAGGGGGGACTGTGAAGTAGGCGGTACCAAATTTTATGTTAACTGACCCCTTTAATGGTTGTCAGTCAACATAAAATTTAATGTATAGTGTTAAGTGTAAATAAATAAATAAATAAGTGTATCCGTGCCTCAAAATAAAAAAATTAAAAAAAAAATATTTTTGCATAGATCTTCTATTTTTATTGAAAAAAAAAAAAACTCGTTGTAGACCTTGTAGTACCAAGCTCGCGCCACGGGCGCCTCTGTGCTTATATCCCCCACTTAACTTCCGTTCGCCTTGCCCGATCATTTTTCGTAACGCTTTCGCCAGCTTACTCCCCAAGTCAAGCGTGCCTAAAGAAGTTTCACTTCAAAAAAACGAACAGTGAACATACGTTCTCACATTAAATTAAAAACTTCAGTTAATAAAGCACAAATGAAAGCAGAAATGCCTTTCGAAAAAAAAGTGATCCACTGAGCCCCATGTTCCCCTAGGGTAAATAACCAAAGATTAAACCAATTATTTTAGATTACACTAAGTACTTATTAAATAATAAAAGATTAACCTTAAAAATCCTTGGCGTTATACAAGGTGTATCTGACATCGTAACGCAAACTTCGCCAAAAGGCTACACCGCATGCCACTAATAAAATTATGATAGTCATTTATGCCGTTAATGAGCGGTTACAGAAATCACAGTGTTTAAAACAATGTGTCGGCTCGGCCTTTGAACGTTGCAAGCGTGCCGCCGCTCGTGTTTGTGGGTATGATGTTGACCCCTGGTGTGAACTCTATTAAATCAGCTGATGGGATAGTTTTCCGAGTTTTGTTCACATTGCGCTTTTTTGTGTAAATAACGAATTAATTAATTTTTCCTTTAAAATATTATTGGGTTATAAAAGTATAGCTATCATGAATGGTTTAAAGTGAAAAAATTGCATTTAATTTTTTTTTAAATCAGGAAATAACCGACGAAAAATTCCACCACTGGGGGGTTCAGAATCATGTACTGGATCCATGGTACTCGTTTGTGCGTCGATGTCAGAGACACCCTTTATTGATCGAGTGTTGGGTGACGATATTATTAATACATTAGACTTAAAACCGTTTTATTTTATGAACGGACGAAAGCAGGTCAAGCTACCCTAAACTGTAAAATATTCCCAATCAATCTTGAGCCTTAATGCTTTATAGGTAAAGTTGAAAATCTATAAAAGAAATCTGACAGATTGTAGTATCTTCATATCTTGATGTGCTGTCGTCTGTACTTGATTCACATATACCACACTGCCGGCGCGCGGCAGTTAGTTAAAAGATTGTACTAATAAATGAATATTCACTAATCTCACGATTAATTTTTTGATCTTCATGTATTAATAGCAGATCCTTGCTATTTAATCAATCCCACTCGTATTGGACCAATATGATAAACTCATAACAATGTTTTTTTTTTTTTTTTTTAATTTGGCTCGCACGGTTTGTGCATTTGCCACTACAAGTATAAAGGTAGGGAAACCAAATAAATTCATTGAAATGCGTAGGAACGGATTACGGAATTTTGGAACAAAGGATAATAGGATCAGGTTTGGTGGTAATATAATAAATAAATAAAGATATACCAAACATATATATTAAATAGAAATTAAAATTGGGAGTTGGGAAATAAAAAAATAAAAAAACTTATACTTTAATATTATTAATAGTTATAAAGGTAGATATTAAATTATAAATATCAAAATTTAAGGAGCTTAACAATGTAGGGATTGATGTAGGAAGAGGGACAGAGAGTTCATTAAGGGAGTTAATGAATGAAGAAGAGTCACGGTTGGGGCATGCAAAAAATATATGATTCAAATCTTCCTCACAACCACAACAACATAAATTATTGTGAATAATCCCAAGTCTAGCAAGGTGAGAGGCTGTGCAAACATGACCCAAGCGCATTCGTATCAAACTGGAGGTTGCAAGCTTGGAAAGTTTTAATTTGGAAAACCATACTTTGAGAGGTATTCTTTGTTGTATACGTTTATAATATTGACCTTTACGACTACTTGAAATATTCCATAAATTTTCCCAGGCTTCATACAGATGATCTTTAGGAAGAGAGTGAAGGTCAGATACAACATTATTATATGGAAACTTATCACCATCATCTACAGCGTCTTTAGCAAATTTGTCTGCTATCTCATTGCCGCGAATATTGTGATGGCCAGGTATCCACACCAAAAAAACATCAAGATTTTTAAATTTGCAATTTAGTAGGAGCTGTCTAGACTCTATAACATAGGGATGATTTGAACCTGACCAAGGAAACTTTTGTAGTGCTTGTAAAGCACACTTCGAGTCAGTGAAAATAATAGACTTGCTGAGTTTCGCAAGAAGTACGTATTCTAGGGACTTTAAAATTCCAAAACATTCTCCAGAAAAAACTGATGTTTCAGAAGGTAATTTTATTTTTTGATGAATGTTATATTGTTCATGATATACAGCTACCCCAATCGTGCCTGAAACTGGGTGCTTGGAAGCATCACAGTAAATGTAATGCCTATCAGCCCAGTCTCTTTCGACTATGAAGTTTAAGTTAGAGTTAACGATCATTCTTTAACGATATAAAGTTATAGTTTATTTGAGGGGAAAAAATAAGAGCTTCGTAACAGACAGAAAAAATTGGAAGATACTGAGAGCGGTGTGTGGGAGCTTGAAGTGAAGTGAATTTACGGAAACTTATAATAGAGCATGGAAGTGATTTATTAGACCAATAAGACGAACATTCAATTTTTTCTGAAAGATACAAAAGTTTTTGATAAAGTGGGTGGTTGGAAAATTGAAGAGTTCTGAGAATGAATTTATCACATAAGTACTGTCTACGAAGTTTTAAAGGAGGGTCCAAAGATTCCACTTGGAGTGCGTTAATTGGGCTAGACCTCATGGCACCAGTTATAATACGCAAGGCTTTTGATTGAATTGAGTCTAACTTTGTCAGACCTACAGCACTACAAGGTTCTAAGAAATATGTCCCATAGTCTAAGATACTTCTAATAATAGCGTTATACAATAATTTTAACACGAATGGATGGGAACCCCACCAAACTCCAGAAAGACAGCGCATAATATTTAATAAACGTTCACATCTAGCCAATACATAATAACAGTGTGGTAAACCTGTAAGTTTACCGTCTAGAAGGATACCCAAAAATTTTACTTCGCTATTTTCAGGTATTTATTTGTTGATTATCATACACAACTGAATATGGAAGAGGAAAACGCATTCTAGAAAATAAAACAGCGCTACTTTTGTTAACACTAAGACACAAAGAATTATTGTCCAACCATGATTTAAGAAATTTTAGAGCGACGTTTAGAGAGGAACTTAGTTTTTCAACAGAGCGTCCTGATACATAAAGAACTAGATCGTCTGCATACTGTAAAATATTGGCTTTACCAGAAATATGGAATTCTAAATCAGAGGTATATATATTATAAAGAAGTGGGCTCAACACCGAACCCTGAGGCAGTCCTTTCCAGGTTAATCTTGTTTTCATTTCGGATTCACCTATGTCAACTTGTAATTGTCTGCCTGAGAGAAGATTAAGAATGAAATTGCAGAATATGGGAGGAACTTTTAGTTTATAAAGTTTAGTATTCAAAACATTTAAATCAACATTGTCGTATACAGAAGAAATATCTAGGAAAACAGCAAGCATGGATTCATTATTTGAAAAAGCCAATCTCGCATCTGTAATGAAAATCCCTAGACTGTCCATGGTACTTTTTCCTTTCCTAAATCCATACTGACTCAGAGATAGTAAACCTTTACTTTCTACATACCATTCTAAACGGTTTTTAACTAAATGTTCAGCTAGTTTTGAAAACACAGTGGCAAGGGCTATTGGTCTGTAAGAGTTAGGATCTAACGGTGGTTTATTTGGTTTTAGAATGGGGATGACTTCGTATATTTTCCATGAGGAAGGGATTATACCAGAACTTATTGTGGAGTTGATTATGTTTAAAAAGTAAATTAGACTTGAGTCGCTTAAATTTGCAAGGAATGAGTAAGGAATACCATCATGACCTGGAGCAGAATCTTTTACGTAGGATAAAATACCTTTCAATTCTTTAAGGGTAAAAGGACTGTCAAGGCCCGTTACATCATCTACGGGAGATTGGAAAGGGAGATGAGATGAAATGATGGACATTTGTGGAACAAAAGAAGGAGCTATCTTGTCTAAAAATTTATCTGCAACGGATTCATCTAGATAGTGAGGTATTGTTTCCTTAAATGCTGATCTGAATCGACGTATATTTTGCCATATTAATGACGGAGAAACGTCAGGCGATAGCGAAGTGCAGAAACGACGCCAACCATCCCATTTCTTCCTTTTAAATAATTTACGAGTATTGTTCATAATTAATGTGAGGTTATTAAAATTTTCTAATGTTGTACACTGTTTATATTTTACTTCAGCCTCTTTCCGTTGGCGCACTGCTAAAGAACATTCATTGTCCCACCATGGGGGCGACGGAATGTTATTATTGTTGAACCTTACAGGTCTCTTGCAGGGCTCACAAATGAAAGATAAAATTTAGGACTCAAACCCCTTTATTACATTATCTTAAATCTCTTTGATTACATGCCATCCTTTGTTCATATATATAACTAGAAATATTTATTACAATTTAGACATCTTTACGACAATATGGTTTATAGTGAACTACGTCAATTTGACGCAGTACAAACCTTCTAGTTATTTTGACATTCACTATTTAAAAACACGCAATCCATGATTCGGCCAGTATTCTCACAAAGGAGTTGAGATTACTTCCAACACACCCCCTTAATCTCAACCCTTTGGAGAGAAAACATCCAGAACCACTTTAAACATCTTAACTACATTCTCGAAAGCCTTAGGTACTGTAAAATTTCTTTTTTAACACTTTGGACAACACACCATTTTCTCAAAAACTTTCTAAACAACCAAACCCAAACACAAAACTAACCCTAAACCTCACAACAATAAGACAAAAACTAAACACTCTACCAACCTTAACAAAGAAAGAACTACAAATCATACACAACCACATAAATCTAAAAAAACATATACATAATCCCATAAATCGTACCTATAAACCAAAAATTATTATAAGGAGAGGAGTCAAAAAACGCATAAAAAAGAGTTTACAAACCTATTCCAATGTTTCACAAACCTATTCCAATATTATTATGCTCACGCTTCCACTGTGCTAACGCAGTGTTTCTCCTCCCCTAATAAAAAAAATCTTTGATTATCACAAAACTTAAGTGCACCCCCTTAAACTAACCTAACTTACAAGTCACTAATTTTCTTCCGTAAGCTTCTTTTTCGTCTACTAATTCCCATGTCCAATTCTTCTCTAACGAACACTTTTCCTCCTCTATTGCTTCTAACCATTCCCTAGCTATAACTTCAACAAACTCCCTATCTATAACTTCAACAAACTCCCTATCTATAACTTCAACAAACTCCCTATCTATAACTTCAACAAACTCCCTATCTATAACTTCAACAAACTCCCTATCTATAACTTCAACAAACTCCCTATCTATAACTTCAACAAACTCCCTATCTATAACTTCAACAAACTCCCTATCTATAACTTCAACAAACTCCCTATCTATAACTTCCAACAAACTCCCTATCTATAACTTCCAACAAACTCCCTATCTATAACTTCCAACAAACTCCCTATCTATAACTTCCAACAAACTCCCTATCTATAACTTCCACTGCGCCACTCTGCTAAGAAATCCATCTCAAACTCATTAAATCTATTAGGAACCTTCCTCTCTCTATAAGGATTCCTCCTGGGTACACTAGATTCTTCTTCACACTCATTAACTCTCTCTTCAATAATCTCTTGACTCGCATCTCCTCTGTATCAGCTTCATTATCAATCTCATGATTTATTTCAACTTCTACTTCAACTCTATCTCCAAAATTTCTCCCAATACTGGTTTCCCTTTGGTTGTCCAACTGTATCCTTGTGTTTTGTTCCCTACACTCATTTATTTGTTCACTTATTTCTTCATTCTCTGAATCACTTTCATTTGTTCGCCCTTCATTTATTCCATCTTCAATTGTTCCCGACTGTCGAATGTTTTCCAAGAATGATCTTATATTTCTGCTCGAAGCCCCTTGCTACTAATCTGGCTTTGTACCTTCCATCTGCCTTTTTCGCAAAAACCCACTTACTAGTCAGGAATTATAGTTGCCATCCTTAGATAGTACCGGCTTCACTGGTTTATCCATTTTTTATTTAAATAAATCGTCTTCGTTCCATTTCAAAAATTTTCTTCGCGTTGCTGCGTTCTGGGCCCATAACCTGTTGAACCATACAGGTCTCTTGCAGGGCTCACAAATGAAAGATAAAATTTAGGACTCAAACCCCTTTATTACATTATCTTAAATCTCTTTGATTACATGCCATCCTTTGTTCATATATATAACTAGAAATATTTATTACAATTTAGACATCTTTACGACAATATGGTTTATAGTGAACTACGTCAATTTGACGCAGTACAAACCTTCTAGTTATTTTGACATTCACTATTTAAAAACACGCAATCCATGATTCGGCCAGTATTCTCACAAAGGAGTTGAGATTACTTCCAACAATTATTACATCGTTTAGTTGGGAATGTTTCATTAGCAGCGTCCAACAAGAGTGATGCAAAAGAATCAGCCCGGAATTTAATGCATTTTCAGGAAGGTTGGATAGTCTTTGCTCAACTCGCTCACTAAACGTTCTCCATCTGTCACTGTCAATACTGTCATTAGAAGTTTTAATTTTGTATGTTAATCTTGGTGGGCGTCGGGATAGAGATTTGATAAATTTTGTTATAGTTATTATTACGGGAAAATGATCGCTATCAAAAGTCGAAGGCAGGGTATTCCAGGTCACTGTAGGCGCAAGACTAGGACTGGCTATCGTGAGGTCTGGGGCACTGATCCCTTCATTAGGTTTAGTGAGACGTGTTGCAAGACCTGTATTCAAGATACAGAGGTTATTAGAATCCTAAATGTCTAATATCCTTGACCCGTAATAACTAGAGTTGGAGCTACCCCAAGCCTGGTGCTGAGCGTTGAAGTCACCCATAATTAAAAATGGTTTAGGTAATTTTGCTACAATGGTTTCTATTTCGTTGTATAATGATGATGAAGGGTGGGGAACATAAACAGATACAAAACATATTTTATTGATAGATACAGCTATTATAGAAATATCAACACTATGATTTGCAATGGGAATGTGGTGAAAAGGTATTGTGTCATAAATTAACAGAGCAACACCAGCATAGCCATCTGTTCTATCTTCTCTTAAACATAAATATTGGGAGACTTTAAAGTTATAACCTGGCTTCAACCAAGTTTCTTGCAATGCTACAACAACAGGTTTATACATATTAATAAGATGTAGTAAATCGCTTTTTTTAGAGTTAACACTGCGACAATTCCACTGAAGGATTGTTGACAGCTGATCCATTATTGATATTATTAAAAAGTTGACTAATACTTTGTATAGCAGCGTTGGACGGTTCAGACATATTCTTTGTTAGCAAATTAATTAAAATGATAATTAAATCTCTAGTTGACTTTTTATTTATAGAATTATTACTGTCAATATTTGTGCCAATGGATGGTAAAGGAATATCATAATCTTTTGTTAGGGCAGAATGAGTATATTTGTCATATCCTGTACTATGTTTAGGAGAATTATTGGGTTTATTAAAAAATACAGTTTTTTTATATGAACTTGTTTGTTTGTTTCTAGTACCTTTGGAGGAGGAGTCAAATGTTTGCCTTAAAGGTGGTGAAGGAACTGCAACAGAAGTTAAAACTTCTGAATATGCTTTGTTAACAGGAGGATGCAACTTAACTGCTTCTGCATATGAAATGCAATTGTTAGCCATAGTTTCCTTAATGGCTTTTTGGCGACTAAACTCTGGGCATTTCCTATTTGTGGCAAAGTGGGATCCGGAACAAAGAAAGCATACAGCCTCATCCTCACCTACATTGCAACTGTCCCCAGTATGGTTATTACCGCATTTAAAACACCGTGGAGCTGAGCGGCACTGTGATTTGATGTGTCCATATCGACAGCAGTTGAAACACTGGACTGTTGGGAAGATATAAAGCTCAACAGGAAGAGAGTTGTAACATAAGAATATTCTTTTGGGTAACACCTGGCCGTCAAATGTTATTACAACAGTTTCAACAGGAATGTAGTTTGGTTTACCATCCACAATATGTTTTCTATTGATGCATCGTACTTTTAAAATTTTTCCACATCCAATAGGTACAGATATGTTATTCAGTATATCCTCCTCAGACCAATCCTTAGGGACTCCTTTAACCACACCCATCCGGGTGACTGATGAGGAGGGTATAAAGGCCTTATAGTTGTATTGTTCCAATGTTTTATTTTCTAGAAAAGAATTTGCATCTGTGAAATTGGTAAATGAGATTAAAACCCTGTTTCTGCCTATTTTTTTCAGACTACCATTTACTATATTTTTAATGCAATTCTTTTTTAGAAAATGACCAAAAGAGACTGGGTGAATAAAAACATTATCATTTGGACTTGTTTGTATCTTTTGGATGTGGATTGTGTAAGGAGCTGCATCATTCGCCTCATATAGTTTTCTACCTACCAATGTGCTTGGGTCAGATGATTGTTTATGAGCATTGGGTTGTTGGGAGGATTGTGGTTGTGAAGTGATAGTTGAATTAGGGGGTATAAATTCGGATTGAGCATTCTTAGAAGCACATTGACAGTCATTTTCACATATTGTTTCAGAAGATTTATGGCGCCTGCGTTTTTTATTACAGTGCCTGCATATTTTACGAGAGGAAATACGTTTTCTCTTATTATTGCTTTTGGTCTCAGAAGCATCTGTATCTAGAAGGGAGCCCTCTGTATCCATTTCTGAATGTGGAACCGTGACTACAAGCGAAACCTCCGGAGGCGAGCCTCCACCAGGGTCGTCTGGGTCGTCGTTCATCACGAAGAGAAAAAGAAAAAACTTACCTAAATCAGCAATATAGAACTACTAAACTATATATGTCAAATTAAAATTAATTATATATATATATATACAACCACCTAAATGAAACTATTATTTACACTTTTTAACCAATAAAAACATAAAGAAGCAGAAAAAACTCGCCCGCCACGTTCAAGTTTTCCCGCGCTTTTTCCATAACAATGTTTAAGTATATTCTTTCTCGAGAATTGGCTTACAGAAAGGTTATACGAGTTCATTATACCTATTATGTAATTGTTTATTTTTTTTAACCCTCCCATGTATGCAATGCATAGAGCCTAGAGGCTTTAATTTTTTCCTTTTTTATTTAGATAATTGTGTTTTTACTTACTTTGAATGCTTTTTTTGGCTTTGCTGGTATGTTGAGTTGGCTTACAGATAGGTATCCTGTAAATAATTTAATTTTCTGTGTTTTATAATGTTACTTACATGCCTTGTATTGTACAGTCAGGTGTTTTTTAACTAAACTACTGTGCTGCTGGGGAGGGGTTTGGGGGTCTGTCTTATGTAATATTGACATGCATGTGTAAGTATATGCCATCATCCTTCATCAGGCCTCTGCTGGACATAGGCCTCGACTATTGCAAGCCATTCAACTAGAAAGTATATCTGGGAGATACTTCTAACAAATTAAACTATTTTTAACATTTTTGTATCTGTCTGTTAAGGTTAATCTCAGAAACTGCTGGATCGAATTTGACAAGACTTTCATTGGCCACCAGCTGATTATACAAGGAATAGGTTAGGTTACTTATAGATGAAATCCAATTTGTTTTCTGACTAGCAGGCTAATAAAGTCAAAGGGATAGGTAGGAATTTATATAAAATTAAACAACTGCATTTATTACAATATTGCACTTTATTTAATATAAACAATAAATAATTTGTACATTCCAACACCATTTGTAATAATTTTTTTATGCCTAGCCTAACTAATGAGCTTCACATTACAACTATCAGCATTCCTCACATGTACTAATTTCTCCTTACCCTTGTGAAGTAGTCTTGTATTGCCTCCACTAGACTGAGAGCGGTGGGTGTAGCCGCTACTCCAGCTACCACAAGCCCAATATTTTGAAGCTTGTTTGCTGTTGCTTTACCAATAGCAAAGTGCGGCAGTTGTGAGAGACGGTGGTGGAAAGTCTGTAGCTGCTGGTATGTATACTCACATCCAGAAGGACTGAAGAATACCATGCAACAAAGATTGTCTGCCTTATTGAGTTTTATGAGATCTGACTTCAAGTTCAAATTTTCTTCACTATTATACACAGTCAGAGTATCCAGCACAAAATGCGAGGCCTGCAGCACAGTTGGAAGGCTCTCAGATATCAAATTGCCACATGGAAATAAAAACTTTGACTCTGAACGGTTTTCTTGAACTATAGTTTTTGCAAGATTTTCAGCATTTCCTGATGACATGCCTAGTGGGTCCAAGCCCAGCAGTAATTTGACTTGGTAACAACTTGCTTCACCAACTGTGTAAACTTTCCTTTTTCTCCATATAATGAATCGTGTGGGGTCCCAGCACTTGGAGACAGCTTCTATAGCTCTGGGGCTGGTGAGTATCATGCCAGTGTAATCCTGTAGAAGTTTCATAGAGAGCTCTTGTTTATTGATGAATTCGAAATGCAGCGGCTCCACGAACACAGTTCTGTAGTTATAGTCGTGGAAAGCTTCCACATAATCTACTGACTCGCTCTTGAATAAAACAACTGTCTTCATGATTGTGAGAATTAAACTTTTCTACTCGTTTGTTAGTCATTCACTTCCATCTAACAACCGGCTCTAAACTGTATGAAGGTAGTTACAACAACTACTTGATAGACATACAAAACTTTTTGCAGAATATGTGTGAAAGTAGGTAGGTGAATTATATTATCAAATCAAATAAAACGGACAACAATAATTGCTGTTCAAATAGTTTTAGACCGTGATTCCTTTTTTTATATTTAAACTGTCACGCTTTTTTTTTTATTTCTGGCCTGGTTTCTAAGACCTTTAAGCCATGTCTTATTTGCACTTCACGTAGCACCACAGCGTAGCACTTTAGTTTCACTTACTTCACTTGGCACTTTTGAGTTTTTTTTTTTTTTTGAGATGTTGCACTAAATTTTACCAACTGTTTGCGTGATATATTTGTAGATAGGTTTATATGCTCCAACTTTTTGAAGTAAAACTTCTTTACGCAAGCTTGACTTGGGGAGTAAGCTGGCGAAAGCGTTACGAAAATTGATTGGGCAAGGCGAACGGAAGTTAAGTGGGGGATATAAGCACAGAGGCGCCCGTGGCGCGAGCTTGGTACTACAAGGTCTACAACGAGTTTTTTTTTTT
Source organism: Sesamia inferens (assembly GCA_037179545.1). Lineage (NCBI taxonomy): Eukaryota > Metazoa > Arthropoda > Insecta > Lepidoptera > Noctuidae > Sesamia > Sesamia inferens. The sequence continues at coordinate 30,053,719 of CM073940.1, forward strand.
CAATAAAAAAAGGAGATCTATGCAATTTTTTTTTTTTAATTTTGTTCACGGATACACTTATTTATTTATTTATTTACACATAAAAGTATACATTAAATTTTATGTTGACTGACAACCATTAAGGGGGTGAGTTAACATAAAATTTGGTACCGCCTACTTCACAGTCCCTCCTGTATCCCCCCTCCCTTTACCCCCCCCCCCTCACCCCTTAATATCCCCACGAAACTACCCCCCTCCCCCGACCCCCTCGTTGAGTACCTCACCCCCCCGTGGATTATCTCGGGAAACAGAGGTCGTGGACTACCCGAGTTTGGGGTCCCCTGAATCAGGAGGAAGAGCCCGACCTTTTGGCCCCGAGAGAATCCACGCCCCCCCCGTCCCGTCTTGCCCTATCCCACTGACTCAACTGGTGCTGCGCACTCAATCGTTGGCGAGCAGGCCGTGTCTTATAGGTTAGTTAGGTTAGGAATTGTGTGTGTTGTGCTGTTATCGTCCCCCTATTGGGACGCATAATTTTAATTCTAGTTTTTTCCAAAGCCTAGAGCACAGGCGAAGAGTAGCCAGCCTTTCGGTGTTCTATAGGATACATTTTGGGGAGTGTGCGAGGGAATTGCACGATTTAATTCCCCCATCTCCGTTCCACCATCGGACGACCCGTCGTACGGCGAGTTTCCACCCTTATGTTGTTAACACCTCTACGATCCGGACGAAGCGTTTCGCCTCCTCCTTTATACCGCGTACATCGAGGGACTGGAACAATCTGCCGGCGGCGGTGTTTCCGTCGGACTACAATTTGAGTGTCTTCAAGGCTAGAGTGAATAGGCTCTTAATAAACTAGTGCGCTTTACCATCAACGATTGCGTCATTGCTTACCATCAGGCGGGATTGCGGTCAAGCGCTGGTTTATTTTTTTTTTTATTAAAAAAAAAAAAAATCGTTGCAAAAATATTAATTTACCAATGAAACCATGAAATAAATTTAATTATATATAGAAAATTAATATATGTATATGTGTATACATGTATATATTGTACACACATATATAGAGCGGGCACCGCGAGCGACCCGCTGAACGAGAGCGTGAACGCGTCAAGGACCGGGAACCGCGAGCGACCCGCTGAACGAGAGCGTGAATGCGTCAAGGACCGGGAACGCGAACGTTCCAGCAAGCGAGAACATGAGCGACAGCGGTCGTGCGGAAGGTCGTGGGGTGCAGCGGAAGCAAGGCGGGACAAGGAAGTCGAGGACGAGGCGCGTAAGAAGAAGCGCCTCGAGAAAAAGGCAAAACAAAAGGACCGCCGCCGCCAGATTACTTCAGGGAGTAAGGACCGAGGTGAAGAACGCAAACAGGAAAAGGCAGAGAAAGTAAGGATTCAATTCAAGAATTCAATCAATCATGGAAAGATGCACAAAAGGAAGATAGTGACTTGAAGACAGTAATCGAATGGAAGAAACGTGGCCAGAGGCCCGCTTGGAGTGAAATATCAGCGCTTAGCCCAACAGCAAAAAGTTACTGGGCTCAATGGGACAGCCTGATAATTGACAATGGAGTTATGAAGAGGAAATGGGAATCACCCAGTGGACAGGAGGTCACCTTCCAGATAGTTGTCCCCTGTGATAAAGTCGCATCAGTGCTAAAGCAGGTGCACGACGGAGTATCCGGAGGACATCTAGGAGTGAAGAAAACCTTGGAGAAGGTGAGAAAAAGATTTTATTGGGTGCATTGTCGCGAAGACGTAGAGGACTGGTGTAGGAAATGTGTAGCCTGCTCCTCAGTAAAGGGACCGTAATCGAGAGCCAGAGGTCGGCTGAAAGTGTACAATGTTGGTGCACCATGGGAAAGAGTTGCTGTCGATATAGCTGGGCCATTCTCTATTACTGAAGAAGGGAATAGGTATATCATCGTCATGCAAGACTATTTCAGCAAATGGCCAGAAGCTTTTGCAGTACCCAACCAAGAAGCTCATACCGTTGCCAAAAAGCTAGTTCACGAGGTGTTCTGTCGATTTGGCGTTCCCTTGGAGTTACACTCTGACCAGGGTAGAAACTTCGAGTCTTCACTATTTCAAGAGGTTTGTCAACTACTCGGGATACATAAGACTCGTACAACACCATACCACCCTCAGTCAGATGGAATGGTCGAAAGATTCAACCAGACGCTAGAGAATCATTTGGCCAAAGTAGTGGAAGAACACCAGAGGGATTGGGACCAATACATTCCACTCTTCTTAATGTCATACCGCTCTGCAATACATGATAGCACAAATTGTACACCGGCGAAAGTCAACTTCGGCCGAGAAATTAGATTACCCATAGATGCACTTACCGGAACACCCCCCGATACCTTTTTTTTTTTTTTTTTTTTTTGTTTTTTTTTTTTTTTTTTTTTTTTTTTTTTTTTTTTTTTTTTTTTTGCCGGGGTGGAAATCCTCATAGGATGCCCGCCGCCCTGGGGTGGGCGACGGGGTATGTCAGACTTTTACTGACTAAAACCACCCCGGTGTGTCTTCTATCACGAGCGCGCGTGGGGCCGCGGGAGTCTAAATTCTTCCACGGCCCCACATCCTCGTGCTGGCCCGGTCTGTCCAGGCCTCGTCTCCTGCACGGGGTAGTGGGGTGTTAAACTACCCCGTGCATCGCCTCAAAGGCGCGCGCCGACACTCGCGCGCGCCTCCGCCTCGGGGTCCATCAATGGGGGGCGGGGACTTCCCCATGTCCCTCGCCCCTGGACCCAATCATGGGGGGCGGAAGAGGGCGTTATCCGCCCTTCCTCGGCGCCCGGTGCGTCTTCTGCGGCCCGGGAAGGGAGTTGATATCTCCCTCTCCCGTTCCGCAGCTTCCTTCTGCGACATCACGTCTTCGCAGAAGGACACCACCGCGTCCCACGACTCTGAGCTGCCGACCATCCTCCGCACTACTGCCGGCAGCGTCAGGTCGCCTCCTACTTCATTTGTGAGGACACGGCGCTGCTCCTCCCAAGCTACACACTCGGAGAGCGTGTGCTGCGCCGTGTCTACCCCTATCCTAGCCGTCGACTATGTGGCCGACCTACGACGTAAACTAGATGGAATACATGAGCTAGTGAGAGAGAATGGTCTGAAAACCAGCGAGAAAATGAAGATCCGATACGACCGCAAAGCTAACGTGCCCGGATTTGAAGAGGGAACTTTGGTATGGTTACATAATCCCATTAGGAGAAAAGGAAAGAGTCCGAAATTTCAAGCCAAATGGGAGGGTCCATACACGATAGTAACCAGGATAAACGATGTCACCTACCGGATAAGGAAAGGACCTAGAGGGAAGCTGAAGATCGTACACTTAGACCGCCTAGCTCGCTATTATGGATCAAATCATGCTCGGGACGAGCACGACTAAGAAGGGGGCAATGTTACGAATGCACCTTATGTCGAGGGCATAAGGTTCAATATCGCGTGACATGCAGTGCGTAACTTTTAAGCTCTGTAACTCGAGACCTAGACATTGTCTAGGTGTAATATAAAAACGCATTCCTAGACTTAAGGTGGCCTATCGAATGGTCAGGTTTCATCAATTTTGTCAACTAAGTGACGACATCGAAATTTCTAGAAGCCCGTTTCCGGGAATTACCGTAGGTACCTAGTGAATGTACTCGAAGTTATGCGCTATTATTATTACGTCTAGACGATTCTGGAATGTTCGATCAGCTGGCCTATATATAGCGCCGTGACACCGGCGCCGAGTCAGTCTGCACTTGACTACCGAGACGAAAACAGCGATACTTAAGAAGCGATCTTTGAGAATACCTACTGCGACAACTGTAACGAGAACATTGAGTACTACGTGAAGAAACATCTATAGTGTTATTGTGTGTTTACAACACGGACTTCGTGGACGTAAGTGAAGACTTCGGTGCAACGTCAGCAACATTCTACTTGTCATTGCCTACAATCGACTGTACCTTCGTTGCCAATAAACTTCGTAGCCCTTAACCGGTATTTTAGTACCCCTAGCCCGTAACAATATTCAAAAACCCTGTATGATAAGAGGTCATATTGCACGTGGTCGGGTAATAAGTTGGATAGAAAAGTATTGCTGGCTGTCTGCAATGGTACACGACCAACTTTCTTTGTAAATCTACGAATTGCTATAATTTCATATTTAGAGGACAATTTCGAATATAGTTCTTGATTTGATATATTTGTTGGGACTGTAGCGCGTAATTAAAACTCAGATAAATCGAACTTTGTGTATTGCACGAATGTAAAAGAGTACAATGTACTTGACGTGTACAATGACGTGATACAAGAGTATGAACAGGAATGGACTGTAATATAATAGAATGGAATAGAATATAATGATAGTGTAGAATATAATAATAATAGAGTGTTACAAGCTATGCACTCACTTAAATACTAACTGTCTCTAAATAATAGTCGGGTAACCAATAGCAAATCAGCTTGCTGTCCTGCGGAAGTCCACGCGGTATTGCGTACGTTCTTGATGTTGATTCGTTGATCGAGGAAGGCCGCGGCGTTTGATTGGTTAATGTAGAAAGCGCGCCAGTTCAGTCTTCACGTGCTAGACGACTCGCTATAGTTCTCACGCACATTGACCGCTGGTCAACAGATGTTTTCCGGGGTGAGATTTATGGGAACCCTCGCTGCGGGAGTCAGGGTCGCAGTGACGCGCGCCATGACTTCGGCGGTCCTTGTATGATCTGGTGTGATTTACAGCCGACCCTTTCCCAGCGGGTAAGAGAACATGTGTAGCAGCCATGGCTGCTACAGGACAAATCTGATAATTCCTGTTTTCTCAATCTGTGTCGCAGGTATGTAAGCTCTCATGCCATTCTTATCTAGGAAAGTAGAGTTATTGGCCGTGTTATATTGTTTGAATATGACTGCAATTTTAAATGCATTTACACGGTGAATTGTCATCACACCTTTTATACTTGTTGTAAATATGTGGTTTAAAAAGTTTGGACTTTTATTTCTTTTATTTAAGTTTCTCCTGTCCATTAGTAGGGGAGACTAGGGATTAACGTAACAATGTTCATATTTTACCTAATATCTCACATACCTTTCGGAATTTAGAAATCTCAATTAATATACCGTATAAGTCGGTCTTTCAGCTATATTTTAGCTTTATAATAAATGCGGCAATTATTATATATTTTGATAAAAACGATTATAGAAAAAGAGTAGAATCTGTTACAACCATCCCTACCCCTAGGGTTGGTTGTAACAGTACCAAGGGATGATTGTAACACTGCAAATAAAACTAAATATACTTTAATAATTAACATATTTATATATTATCATCCTTTTAGGACTTACATTAATATCAAAATCAATAAAAATATTAATTATTTGTAACGAAAAATAACAATCTTCTTAATTAATCAACATAGTTTGAAAATGAGATCTAATCGGACAAACATTTATGGCACACATAACTTAATTCGTTTTTAGTACAGTCTACATGGGCCCATCGTTTACACTCTAGGCATTGCACCCATTTTTAGTTTGGCCTGCTGTTTGAAAAAGATTCCACACAAACGAAACAAAAGCAATCTTCGTTGTCTAAATCATCACTTTTTGTGGCAATCATAGCCCTGCTTTTTTTCTTTTGTGCTTTCTTTTTAATAGCTTTCTGGACATCTGAAGGCTTACCCTTTCTCGTCTCTTTAGTAATCTGAAAAATTGATTTCTTAACCAATTTACATCTATCCTTTCTTTCTTCTTCGTCTTGAATCTCTAGTTTATTTGGTGTGTCAATCATTAGTGCTGTTTTTCTACCTTTTCTTCCCGTTCCATTATTCTTCCTGGGTCCTGCCTTTGGCAAAGGCTTAACTACGTAGGGGTTAAACGACGTTGTTGTGACGTCCTGAATACTGGCTGAAGAGGTAGATAGAATGGGTAAATTATAATTCATCTGATAATTATTAGACGATGTCGACGGAATAACCACATCCGCTTCCGAACCCGTTGTTGATGGCAAAGTCATTGTTGCCATGATTAATTCAGGATTTCTCAGCGGCATTGGCATAACAGGTAACGCCGGAGAAGCTAACAAGGGTGTTTGGTGGTGTTGATGTGTTTAGATCACGTTGTAAAGGTAGCAAATCTTCTGTAGACATTGTTTTAATGGACGGTGATGATGATGTGAGCGTTGCTTCAACCTGACGGCTTGTTGATGGAATCGGTTCTGCGTTACTGGGGACTGTAATACCTTCCAATGATCTATCAGTAACGGAGCTGGGCAAGAACACATTATACAGATAAGACAACCCGTAATTAATTTGAGAACAATGATGTAAATTCTCAGCCAGTATTTTTTCTTCCTTAGCATTAAAACTCGCCTCTTTGATACGTAGCCTACTTTTGGAAGACCAGTAGAACCTTCTTCTTGCATTTTTTTTTGTTCTTTTGTACATATCTATATAAAGTCACTTGACATAGCTGATATGACTTCGCAGCGTCTCGAAACGGTACTTTTAGAAGAAGTACTTCTTCCGCGGCCAAATCCATTATTTTTTGAGTGACTAAGCCTCTATCAGTCGTTCGTTTGTGTATATTAGGCATTGGGGAATAAGAAAATAAATCTATAATACTTTGAAATACAATAAGATGAACTTTTAAGATACCACAATCATAAAAGGGATGTAAGTAACAAGTTGTTACTTACATCCCTATCTTAAAATTTTCCCGAAATGGACAAACCCATGCTCATAACATAAAAAAATTGGTAGACAGAAACTATTTCAAACTCCAAGATAGTAAGATGGACAGTTATACTATAATATTAACGCATAAAATGTCAGCTTAAGGTAGCCACAATAAAAAAAATCACACTTGAAAAATGCGATCAAAACTTGCTTTGTTGTTATTTTTTCGGCATTGATTCGCTACGTCCTCAACCTGATAGCTCAGCGCCGTGAGCGCAACTGAGGCAAGGGGGCGATCAAAATCGTGCATTTTGGCGATACAGCCGTCAATGCAGCCAACATAATTCGTTCGGGAACTCATTTGTTACGTTCATCCCGCGTTACTTTCATACCTGGTCTCCCCTACTCTCCACAAAAACTTTAAATTCAGTATTACTGGAGTTTTCCGGGTACAGACGCTTTATAATGAAATGAAATCGTTTATTAAGCAAGTAGGATCACTTTCATACGTCATGTTTTTTTAAACCAGATGAAGCCGGCATTTCCTAATTGACTACCTCTGAGAAGAAGTAGCCGAAACAAACTTAGGGATCATCGTCTTTTATCAAGTCCAGACATTAAAAATTAAAATGTTTACAATAATTTACATTATAATTACGCATCTTGCTCAATAACAATGCTTAACAGAGCGAGCAGTTCAGTCCCAATCTTTTTTGTCTTCTAAATAATCTGAGATTATAGAATTTTATTTTATATAGAATTTTAAAAATAGATGAATACATTGATGATGTACTGACGACAGCAGGTCAATCTACCCAAAACTGTACCCTTAGATAAATTCCTCCGAAATTTATGGTCACCCTACATACAAACAAAATAACTTGTATATGATTACCGCAAAAAACTTACTTAAAGAATGATATTCCGCATCCAGAGTATGACTCGCTATTGCAGTCATTAATGGCACCCTTTTTCACCATCTTTTTTCTAATCGAAATTGTTGGTTTCAAACAAAATTACATAAAATAAATACGGGTAACGCTTGGAAAGAAACAGAGGGCTACTGGGACGCTTTCTCCCTCGGACCGTGTTCTCTTCAAATAGAGTTTTATTTCCGATCGACCTTATTGCTCTTGCTATAGTCTCCTTTTAAATAAGAGACTTATGCAAGTTCACATTCCAGTTTAGATATAATTTCCTTGGGTATAATTTATAGAAAAAAAAAGATAATGTCTTTGGTTTTTTTATCTTTCTGCTTTGTCTTCGCTCGGTTTGTGCATTTAGCCAATGTTACGTGTATGTAAATGTATTTTCATTCATGTTATTCACGTCGAAAAGATGGCTGCGTGAACCGTCTACGAGGGAGGTTTGAGGCAAAGTCATGATGTGGCCACTATGCTGCGATATCTCAATGTTCTTTATGAATTATTTACTGAATGTACTTTTTACTACATAAATCACGCACTTTTATTTAGTATACAATACAATAAATAATTTAAAAGTCCAATGAAAAATGAGAGTGACACTCAGCTCAACTTTCCCGCCAAAACTCTGGTTTTTGGTTAAATTTTTCCTTTAAAGGAAAAGCAAAGGTGTAAGGCCCATACAGTCAAGTACAAAAACATTAGCGAGCCCTGTGACAGTGAGAAAGACAGTGCGACAATATAACTTTTGTATCAGTTAAGTTACTTTACATATCGACGGTTAAAAGGAAATAGGGCATAAGCGACATTTTGGTCAAAAATGAGTTATGTATGCCATCCTACGTAAAATTTTCCGCTCTATCGATTGCGCTTACTCCCATGGCTCTACGATGACTTTTATGGCGTTTATGCCCTAGCAAAAAAAATCATTTTCCTAGTATAATTTTTCGTAACCGACGAAAATTCAGGTCATTTTTGTTATAAAGGTGCTTGTACCACTACAAAAATGATTTATTTTGAGTTTGTTGTCGGTAATGCTTTTTTATTTTATAAGGGTGTCGATCTTTTGGTTGATTTTGCCTTTTAAGCTCTTCCTTTAAAAAGTACCAACGTTGTTTATAGCCTACTTCCATTTCGTAATTTAACATAGCAATGGCGCTTGTGCCCAATATACGAAATTAATTTTCATATTACTCTGTCGGTTATACCCTATTACCATTCAGTACTCTATAACAGCTATGTCGGTTATACTCTATTTCCTATATTTATTTCAATATCATACTGTTATTATACCCTATTTCCGTTTACAATACAAATACAGTTTTGTCGCTAATACCTTATTACTTAAATTAAATTAGATAACATGATGTCCATTATATCCTATTTCCACATTCTACAATCATATTCACACGTCACTTATACTGCAATACCCAATAAGGATTTATTTACGAGTCGGTGCTTATGCTACTTGATATCACAAAAGTAGGTTTTAAGCGCGTCGCTTGTCCGAAAAACAGTCTGCCGTGTGCTGTGACGGCGAGAGCACGCGCGACTTGTGCGCTCTTTTTTTCGAAAAAAAAAGTTACCTATAGCACCGGTAAGCTATCTGCTTTTGTAAATGTCTTCTATTTTGTTGCTTGTGATTATGTATTTCATTCAATGGTATTTATTTTAGGTCCAAAAATGGAAAGGAAAGGCCTACAAAGGGACATTTTGGAAATGACCTTGAAATCATCAGGTTTACAAAAACCTACACAAGTCAAAAGAAACTTTAACTCTGCACTGAATAAGGTAAATAAGTGGTTATGTAATTCCCTAAAACATTGTTTATAGATAGATTACTTATTTTCATAGATGCCTAATGTTTCGTAGTTTTCAAAACATTGTATATGTTTACGCTCGTTTATCGGTCGAGTCTGATTGTTAGTTCGTCGAGTTTGATAGATGGCGCGACCGGTACGGGCGAGCGGAATTATTATAATCTGTGAGGGTCGGTGACGCGCGGACCAGAACGTTTTCGAGAACGTTTCGAAATGTCTCACAAAATCATCGCGGAAAAGGGGGGGTTCCGGTTTTGACGATTGATTTTCGAGAAATATAGTGCCGGGCCGCGGTTTTGGACAGTTTTCGCGTTTGTTGCCCGTGTGTTTGAAGTACTTACTTGGATTATAAACCGTAACAGTTCCGCCTTTAAATTGAGTTGAATTTGAATCTGAAACGTGGTTTCATTGATGATTGCTTGTCGGGCGTGGATGGACGCTGCTAACTAACGGTTTTCTATGCTGGTGAGCTTTGGTTGTCCTCCTGGAGGAACTTTAATGTGTCTACTGGTATTTGGACAATTAGTGTGTTTGAAGCCATCCGGACAGCATTGTAAGTCGACGCGCGCGCTGACTCTCCGGTATTTCATCCCACAAAGGAACACACGGTGTCCTAAGGTAAGTTCCTTAGTTTTGATGTGGAGTGTGGTCGGAGATTCTCTTGTGGTATAAACCGTGACTGATCGCGGTAAATGTGCGTGCTGTACTGGGGCGCGTACATCGATGGTAGCAGAGCGTGGTTACTAATTTTATTAATCTGATTAATTAGAGTAACATTCCAGTATTTTGCAAATATTTGATTTTTTATTTTTCGTTATCGGTAGTCGTAAAATTAAATCTCTGACCACCTCCACACACTTGTGTGGATCCGATAATAAATTTATAATTTTGCAAAGTAAAAATGTAAAACAAATTTAGGTAGTTGGTTTTGTTGTTGAATCATACGGCTACCAGTAAGTACATTGTTGAACATTGAGCTACGGCTATCAGTAATTACGAGTTATTTTTATGACTAATGTTTTGTTTGCTGATTTGGTTAACTCGTGTATTTGTACGAACACAAATAGTTCGTTTCTGAATGATGCTTTGATTTAGTTGTAATTCGCAGTAATAATTTTGTTCTGTTTGTTTGTTTGATTTATTATGTAATTCGCAGTAATAATTTTATTTTGTTTGTAAGTTTCGATCTGTGTTGCAATTAAATTAGGCCGTTTGCACACTGATATTTTGTATTTATACATTGTAATAAGTATTTTTTATTTATGCTTGTTAATATTTTGTAGGCGCCCCAGCACAGCACGTACATCTACCGCGCATTTGTCACGGCTTATTCAACAAACAAGGTCGGCATACACCACAAGTAAAATTAATCTCCGACCATACACTAGGAAATCTACGGGACTTACCTGGGACTCAGTGTGCTTCGTCGCGAAGTGAAGTCAGGCGAGGTCGACGCGCGCGCCGACCTTACAATGACGTCCGAAGTCTTCAGTTCACTGACCGTCCCATACCAGTCTGCACACCAAGTTCCCTTAACAGGCACCAAAGCTCACCAACGTAAGAAGTTATTTAACAGTGTCAAACACGCCCGACAAAGATCGCCAATGAAACCACGTTTCCGATTCAAATTCAACTCAATTTACAGATGCACTGTTACGTTTTATAGTTCAAATAAACACTTCAAAACCCGGGCAACAATCGCGACAAACTATACAAGACGCGCCGGTGGTATATCTAATTTCCCGAAAATCATTCGACCGAACATGCGACGCACGCGAAGATTATTCGTCAAGAGGTTCAAGCAACGGCCCCGTACGCTCCGGGGTCTAATCACGTTGTTATTTCAAGTTCAAGCAACGGACCTTCCCCGGCGAGGTCGCAAGACGTTGTTATATTTCAAGTTCAAGCAACGGACCTTCCGCGGCGAGGTCACAAGACGTTGTTATATTTCAAGTTCAAGCAACGGACCTTCCGCGGCGAGGTCACAAGACGTTGTGGTAATGGCGGCCGCGCGCCGCCACAGACAACACTAATCGCGCTGGCCCGTGCGATCGGGCATCTATCGACTCGACTAACTAGCAATCGGACCCGATCGATAAAACCAGCGCGAACATCCCCCCGCCCCGGACAGTAACAAACGGTCCGACAATTCAATCTAAGGGCAGGCGAGAGAGTGTGGCGATTGCGCGCTTCAAGACAGAGTCCCCCACCAGGACCTCGGCAAACCTGGGAACACCATCCGACCCCGGATACAATTTAACAATGCGTCCACGACGCCATCGGAGGGGTGGCAGGTTTGGGTCCTTTAACAAAACGAGGTTTCCGACTCTTGGTGGGTTCGTCTTGTCTGACCACTTAACGCGCTGTTGTAAAATGTGCAAATACTCCAGATGCCAACGGCGCCAAAAAATCTGCGTAAGCTGTTGAAGCAATTCGAATCGCGAGAGCCGTCCGGAGTTAATGTCCAAATAAGGATATTCAGGCAGGGCGTTAAGTGGTCTACCTATCAAGAAATGGCCCGGCGTGAGGGCCTCCAAATCATTCGCGTCGGATGACAAAGAGCATAACGGACGCGAGTTGAGGACCGCCTCAACCTTACAAAATACGGTCGCGAGCTCCTCAGAAGTTAGGATACTATCTCCAATAACGCGACGAAGGTGAGTTTTCGCGGCCTTTACAATTGTTTCAAATATACCTCCCCAGTGGGGGCAGGACGGCGGTAAGTACTGCCATCGTACCCCTCTGCGGGAGAGTGTGGATCCGATCACAACATTATGTTTATCTAAAAAATTCACAAACTTCCTTCAAATAACAATCGGTACCCTTAAAGTTGTTCCCACAGTCGGATCGAATTAAGGACGGCAATCCGCGACGCGAAACAAATCTGCCAAGAGCAGCGACGAACGCCTCTGTTGTGAGAGCACTAACCACCTCGAGGTGGACCGCTTTAGTAGCTAAACACACAAAAACGCACAAGTAAGCCTTCTCGGTCTTAGCGTTACGGAGACGCGAAGCTTTTACAATGAATGGTCCCGCAAAATCCGTACCAACTCCAGCAAAGGGCATCGATTCGGTGACTCGATCGGCAGGCAAATCCCCCATTTGGGGCTGCACGATGTCCGCCTTCAAGCGGTAGCACGGGAGACAACGGAAGATAACATATCGGATCACTCTCCGCGCAGACAAAATCCAAAATTCCCGTTGGAGGATCGCAGTAAGAGCGTTGCATCCGGCATGTGCATTTTTCACATGGCGGTCTGCGATCAACAACTTCACCAAGGGGCCGTTCTTGGGGAGCAACAATGGATGACGAGCCCCATAGGGGAGCTTAGCATTTCTAAGCCGACCTCCGACACGCATCAAACCCTGATCATCCAAGAAGGGATTCAAGCGCCCTAAGGGTCCCTTCAGATTGGATGTGCGTTGACGGAGGGTTTTCAACTCCGATGCAAATTCACTCTCTTGAACAATCCACACCCAATATAGCAGAGCGTCATTGCGCTCTTGCGGTGAGAGGACCGGAGACTCAAATTTGCCACGAGGGCTACGACATTTGCGGATGAAACGCCGTATCCAGGCGGTGACGCCGAGCAATTTATCCAAAGAGCTGTAGCGCACAAGCAAAAACTCCGGATCTGGAGCCGCTACAGTCTCGGTGGCGTGAACATGCACCCCTGGCGTGGATGCCCCGACCACTGCGGGGGTAAGGGGCCAAGAACCCTCCAGCTGTAACAACCATGGTGGACCCCACCACAGCTGGAGATTCACAAGTTCGGGCGCCTCGCAGCCGCGGGAAGCGCAGTCTGCGGGGTTCAAATCGCCAGGCACGTGGTGCCAAATCAACCTCCCAAAAGCGTTGGAGGATGTCCGACAAAGCAGAACCAACAGCGAGGTCGCTGTCTGCCGAAGGGGGGTCTGGGACGTCCCTAAACGATCCCATTACTACATGACCCAACAACAAAGAGGTGGATATGGCTACAAAACCGGCTGCCTGCAAAACTCGCTCGCTCCCACGCAGCAAACGACCTAGCACATTCACACCGATCAACAAATGGATCGGGCCAGGTCGGTGGAAGTGAGGATCAGCCAGAGCCAATCCAGCCGACAATTCAACGGCGGCGTGTGGGGCTCGCACTTGCGGAAGCGGCCCGACCACCGTTTCAAAAACAATCGCCGAAGTACCGATTTTCGGCGTTGAGGAGGAGTGGGGGGAGAAGGAGAACGAAACCCGACCGATCGGATCCGAAATCCGCAGGTCTCCAACGCCCCGTACCGATTCCCTAGCGGTACAATATTTAAGTCCCACTGTCGGACGAGCCAAGTAGAGATTACGCAACCCTGGGCCCCTGAATCCAAAAGGGCACGCACTGTGACAAAATCACCTTTGGGGCCCCAAACACGCACGGAGGCTGTTGACAACAGCACAAACTCCGGTGGGGGGTTGCGCCCGACAGTGGCATCAATGAAAACCCGGGGGAGGTGATTGCCCCCCTGGACCCCGGGTGAACTGAGTCGACAAGATCGGAGGGGATCGCCGACAGTAGGCGAGAGGGTCCCACTCCGCAACATCGAGACTCCTTCCAACACTACTCCGGGGTGTGGGCCAATAACCGTGGGCCGCATACGGTGGAACATAACGCCCCAGTCGAGGGTACTCAATCAAGGGGGGGGAGCAGCGTACCGCCCGCCTCCCCGAGCCCCCGACGGCCACCGCTACAATCTGCGAGGGGCCCCCGCCCGTGGGGCCCCCACCCTTGGGGCCCCCGCCCGTGTGCGGGGGACTTGGGCCCCTTTCGGACCCGCCACCATTGCGGTTCAAACACAGGAGAGCGTGATGTCTCCCGCCGCAATGTGGACAAATCTTAGCCTGGAGGCACGCTGACTGGCGGTGGTCCCACAGACACATGTAACACCAGGCGCGTTGCTTGGCGAGGGCTCTTCGACCAGCAGTCCGGAGGCCCCCGAACTTCTCGCAAGCACGCACGTCATGTCCGTCCCCCCGACAATACCGGCACCGTTTACCTGGTGCGGGGGGGGAGTCACTTCGGACAGCCGAGCATTGTTTGGTCGGACGGCGGGGTTGTCCCCTCGCCGCCACCGGACGACCCGTGCTCGTCCCCGGCGTGGGGTCGGTCAGCTGGTCCAGTACTCTGCACTCGTCCTCCAAAAAACGAAGCAAATCCGAGAAGGGGGGGAGGTACGAGGCGCTATTGCCCCCGTACCTTTGCTCAAATCGCCCCTTTACGTCTGCGGGCAATTTCGTTAGGACGATGTGCAAAAGCAGAAAAGACCACTGGTCACAACGAGTGGACCGCGGTCAAGAGCGGGTTGACCAAATCCTTCCTTAGTGAGGAAACCCGCGTTGCCTTCGGTAAGGCCAAAATGGCGGCCACATGGGTTTCCGCTAGCAAGCGGACATTTTGGTAGCGGTCCAGCAACAACTGCCGCGCAACCTGGTAGTTAGCATCGCTGACTATCAGGTGCTGGACCACTGCACTGGCTTCTCCGCGGAGGGCGGAGCGCAAATAAGCCAGTTTCTGGCTGGGGGACAAATCTTCCCTGGAGTCCACCAAGCTGTCAAACAGGTTGATGAAGCCCATCCAAGCCGTGAGGTCCCCGTCAAAGTGGGGAATCTCCAATGTGGGCAATCTCCCTAACAAAACCGGCGGGGTCGGTTTAACCTCCCCGCTCCAAGTCGGCTTTCCCCTACGGGCAGCCAGGAGCCCCTCTGCTGACTCCGTAATTTGGTCAGCCAATTCGTACGCCTGGTCGACATCCCTTGTAAAGGTCTCCACTACGGCTTCATCCGCTGGGGGGTGTTCCAAAACGTACGCATGGAAGTCGACAACGTGTCGCTCCAACCCTTGCATGCGCGCAGGCAACCCTTCGTAACTGGTCAACAATGCCTGAACCCGATCCGGCCGAGCAATCAGTGCAGCCGCACCCGCGAGCCAACGCAATGCGGCTTGGACCTCGGCCTTTGCCGTAGCAAGCGGATTGGGGGCCATTCCAAACAAAAGCCTCTAATTCAAATTAACAAATTAAATTCAATTAAAGAACGCGCGGAAAGCAACAAAAACAAGCATCAATAACTCAATAAATTCCGCGAGACCGTGTGGGGACCAAAGCTAAGGGCAACCGTTACAAACAAATTATTAACAATGTATAAATAAAAAATATTACAAGATATACATACAAAATATCTTAAATAAACTTATTACCAAAACAAAATTATTACTACCAATTACACAATAAGTCAACAAACAAACAGAATAAAATTATTACTGTGACTTACGTAATAAATCGAACAATAAACAGAACAAAATTACGACTGTGAATTACGAGCTAAATCAACAAAATTACGACTATGAATTACGAGCTAAATCAAAACATTGAAACACGAACTATCTGGTTCGTACAATACACGAGTTGACTAAAACAATAACAAAACATTAGTCATAAAAATAACTCGTAATTATTTATCCGTAGCTCAATATTTAACAACAAAGCGAACTATTTGGTTCGTACAAATGCACAAGATAATCGAGTGAACAATAACAAACATTACTCGTAAACATAACTGGCTGTATGGCGTATCAGGCCTTAGCCTACTCCGTTCCTCTGAACGGAAAGAAATGAACCAAAAAATAAAACAATCTACCTACAATTGTTTTCACATTTCTTACTTTGCAAAATAGGGTATTTGACTAAAAAAAACTAATTAGTCCGTCAGTCAGATTTCCAAAAAATACTAGGCACGTATTTTTTCTTTTTTTATATAAACAAAAAATGCAGACGACACAGTGCGTTGAAAACACGAGTGACGTCACAACACTGTACACTTTTTACTGGCCAGTGACGTCACCAGCCACCACTCCTGATCTTTGATGCCTTTTATATTTGTAAATGTTTATTGTTTTGATAAAATAAAAAATACGTGTCTAGTATTTTTTGGAAATCTGACTGACGGACTAATTAATTTTTTTTAGTCAAATACCCTATTATCGGATCCACACAATGTATGAAGGTGGTCAGAGATATAATTTTACGATTACCGACAACAACAAATAAAAAATCAAATTTTTGCAAATTAGCCTCTGAAGGCTACCAAAATACTGGAATGATACTCTAATTACTCAAATTAGTAATTAAAAACCACGCTCTCTGCTACCACTAAGATTGTAGACGCGCCCCAGTACAGCGCGTCCATCTAGCAGGGCGTTTGTTAACGGCTTATTCAACAAACAAGGTCGGCATACACCACAAGTAAAATTAATCTCCGACCATACACTAGGAAATCTACGGGACTTACCTGGGACTCAGTGTGCTTCGTCGCGAAGTGAAGTCAGGCGAGGTCGACGCGCGCGCCGACCTTACAATGACGTCCGAAGTCTTCAGTTCACTGACCGTCCCATACCAGTCTGCACACCAAGTTCCCTTAACAGGCACCAAAGCTCACCAACGTAAGAAGTTATTTAACAGTGTCAAACACGCCCGACAAAGATCGCCAATGAAACCACGTTTCCGATTCAAATTCAACTCAATTTACAGACGCACTGTTACGTTTTATAGTTCAAATAAACACTTCAAAACCCGGGCAACAATCGCGACAAACTATACAAGACGCGCCGGTGGTATATCTAATTTCCCGAAAATCATTCGACCGAACATGCGACGCACGCGAAGATTATTCGTCAAGAGGTTCAAGCAACGGCCCCGTACGCTCCGGGGTCTAATCACGTTGTTATTTCAAGTTCAAGCAACGGACCTTCCGCGGCGAGGTCACAAGACGTTGTTATATTTCAAGTTCAAGCAACGGACCTTCCGCGGCGAGGTCACAAGACGTTGTGGTAATGGCGGCCGCGCGCCGCCACAGACAACACTAATCGCGCTGGCCCGTGCGATCGGGCATCTATCGACTCGACTAACTAGCAATCGGACCCGATCGATAAAACCAGCGCGAACATATTATGTTTGTAACGGTTGCCCTTAGCTTTGGTCCCCACACGGTTTCACGCGGATTTATAGAGTTATTTACGCTCTTTTGTTATTTTCCGCGCGTTTGTTAATTGAATTTAATTTGGTAATTTAAATTAGAGGCTTCAATTTGAAATGGCTCCCAATCCGCTTACTGCGGCTAAAGCAGAGGTTCAAGCCGCATTGCGTTGGCTCGCGGGTGCGGCCGCCTTGATTGTTCGGCCGGATCGGGTGCAGGCATTGTTGACCCGTTACGAAGGGTTGCCTGCGCGCATGGAAGAGTTGAAGCGACACGTTGTCGACTTCCATGCCTACGTTTTGGAACACCCTCCAGCGGATGACGCCATAGCGGAGACCTTTAAAAGGGATGTCGACCAGGCGTACGAACTGGCCGACCAAATTACGGAGTCGGCAGAAGGGCTCCTGGCTGCCCGTAGAGGAGAGCCGACTTTGAGCGGGGAGGTTAAACCGACCCCGCCGGCTTTGCTAGGGAGACTGCCCACACTGGAGATTCCCCACTTTGACGGGGACCTCACGGCTTGGATGGGCTTCATCAACCTGTTTGACAGCTTGGTGGACTCCAGGGAAGATTTGTCCCCCAGCCAGAAACTGGCTTATTTGCGCTCCGCCCTCCGCGGAGAAGCCAGTGCAGTGGTCCAGCACCTGATAGTTAGCGATGCTAACTACCAGGTCGCGCGGCAGTTGTTGCTGGACCGTTATCAAAACGTCCGCTTGCTAGCGGACACCCATGTGGCGGCCAATTTGGCCTTACCGAAGGCAACGCGGGTTTCCTCCTTGCGGAAGGATTTGGTCAACCCGCTCTTGACCGCTATCCACTCGTTGCGCCGGCTGGATTTGCCGGTCGACCAGTGGTCTTTTCTTCTTCTGCACATCGTCCTCACGAAATTGCCCGCAGAGGTAAAGGGGCGATTTGAACAAAGGTACGGGGGCAATAGCGCCTCGTATCTCCCCCCTTTCTCGGACCTGCTTCGTTTTTTTGAGGACGAGTGCAGAGTGATGGACCAGCTGACCGACCCCACACCGGGAACGATCACGGATCGTCCGGTGGCGGTGAGGGGACAACCCCGCCGTCCGACCAAACAATACTCGGCTGTCCGAAGGGACTCCCCCCCCGCACCAGGTAAACGGTGCCCGTATTGCCGGGGGGACGGACATGACGTGCGTGCTTGCGCGAAGTTCGGGGGCCTCCGGACTGCGGGACGAAGAGCCCCCGCCAAGCAACGCGCCTGGTGTTACATGTGCCTGGGGGACCACCTCCAGTCAGTGTGCCCCCAGGCTAAGGCTTGTCCACATTGCGGCGGGAGACATCACGCTCTCCTGTGCTTGAACCGCAATGGTGGCGGGTCCGAAAGGGGCCCAAATTCCCCGCACACGGGCGGGGGCCCCAAGGGCGGGGGCCCCCCGCAGGATGTAGCGGTGACCGTCGGAGGCTCGGGGAGGCGGGCGGTACGCTGCTCCCCCCCCTTGATGGATTACCCTCGACTGGGGCGTTATGTTCCTCCGTATGCGGCCCACGGTTATTGGCCCACACCTCGGAGTAGTGTTGTAAGGAGTCTCTATGTTGCGGAGTGGGACCCTCTCGCCTACGGTCGGCGACCCCCTCCGATCTTTTCGACTCAGTCCAACCGGGGTCCAGGGGTGCAATCACCCCCCTCGGATTTTCATTAATGCCACTGTCGGGCGCAACCCCCCCACAGGAGTTTGTGCTGTTGCCAACAGCCTCCGTGCGTGTTTGGGGCCCCAAAGGTGATTTTGTCACAGTGCGTGCCCTCTTTGATTCAGGGGCCCAGGGTTGCATAATTTTTACTTGGCTCGTTCGACAGTTGGGCCTAGCTATCGTGCCGCATAGGGAATCGGTACGGGGCGTTGGAGACCTGCGGATTTCGGATCCGATCGGTCGGGTTTCGTTCTCCTTCTCCCCCCACTCCTCCTCAACGCCGAAAATCGGTACTTCGGCGATTGTTTTTGAAACGGTGGTCGGCCCGCTTCCGCAAGTGCGAGCCCCACACGCCGCCGTTGAATTGTCGGCTGGATTGGCTCTGGCTGATCCTCACTTCCACCGACCTGGCCCGATCCATTTATTGATCGGGGTGAATGTGCTAGGTCGTTTGCTGCGTGGAAGCAAACGAGTTTTGCAGGCAGCCGGTTTTGTAGCCATATCCACCTCCTTGGGTCATGTAGTAATGGGATCGTTTAGGGACGTCCCAGACCCCCCTTCGGCAGACAGCGACCTCGCTGTTGGTTCTGCCTTGTCGGACATCCTCCAATGCTTTTGGGAGGTGGAGGAGCCTCCGACCGCAAAACGAGTGGACCCGTTGGACGAGGAGTGCGAATTGTTCTATCAAAACAATACTGGTCGCCTCCGCTCGGGTCGCTTGATCACTCGCTTGCCCTTTTTGTCAGTTCGCCCCCTCTTAGGCAGCTCCCGGCCGCTGGCCGAAAAAAGGTTATTGTCTATGGAGCGCCGAATGGCGAGGGACCCCGCATTTAAGCAGAAGTACGCGGACTTCATGCGGGAGTATGAGGAACTGGGGCACATGTCGGTTTCGCATCTGGATTGGCGAAATGAAGAACATTATTTTCTTTCCCACCACGCGGTTTTGAAGACTTCCAACGGGAAGATACGTGTGGTCTTTGATGGTTCAACACCCACGTCAACCGGAGTGTCGTTGAACCAGTGTTTGCACGCCGGACCGAAGTTGCATCACGACGTGAGTGATGTTTTGACCAACTTCCGTCGACATGCTGTCGTTTTTGTGACCGACATTCGCATGATGTTTCGGCAGACTGTGATTCACCCGGAAGACAGGAGATACCAGCTTATACTTTGGCGAGAGGATCCCAGGGATCCAATGCTGGTCTCCGAGCTGAACACCAACACCTATGGACTACGATCGAGTCCTTTTGTGGCGATCCGTTCGCTGTGGGAGCTCGCAGAGCGCGAACGGCTGCGCTACCCCCGCGCGTCTGTCCTCATAAAGGAGGATCTGTACGTCGATGACGTTTGTACAGGCGCCTCGAGTGTACGAGAGGCCCTGGTCTTGCGAGATGAGCTGATCGCGCTCCTAGGAGCTGGTGGCTACGAGTTGAGGAAATGGGTGTCCAACTCGCCCGAACTCTTGGCAGATCTACCCAAGGACCACCAGCAGGAGCCTCATCTCTTTGAAAACCCTGATACTCCAGACATGCTGTCTGTTTTGGGAGTACAGTACAAACCAGTCCAAGATTTGTTTACCTATAGATTGGAGCTTCCGAGCCCAAAGGTCTGGACTAAACGCACAGTGCTGTCCACTGTAGCTCGCACCTTTGATCCGAATGGTTGGCTTAGTCCTGTAGTGTTCGCAATGAAGTGTTTCCTACAGGAACTATGGGCAGCGGAAGTGACCTGGGATGAGCCCCTCTCCGGCAACTTGCTCCGAGACTGGGTGCAGTTTGACTCATCCCTCCCGGAAGTCAACCGTGTTTGCATCCCTAGGCACATATGGCCTGAGGGACGGTTTTCCGCTAGCCTACACAGCTTTTGTGACTCGTCCGAAAGCGGATACGCGGCAGCCGTGTACATTCGAACGGTGGACGCACGAGGTGTTGCCGCCGTTCATCTGATTACGGCTAAGAGTAAGGTTGCCCCACTTCGGACCCGATGGACCATACCGAAGTTGGAGTTGTCTGGCGCCGCTCTATTAGCCCGATTACTTAACCACGTCGTCGACACCTTGGGAGCTAGTGTCGACTTTAGGTCGATCTTTGCATGGTCTGACAGCCAAGTCGTCCTTTGTTGGCTGAAAAGTTCAGTCCATACCCTCGAGGTATTCGTGGCCAACCGGGTGTCTCAAATTCAGACATCGAAAGCCCAGTTGATTTGGCGCCACGTGCCTGGCGAATTGAACCCCACAGACTGCGCTTCCCGCGGCTGCGAGGCGCCCGAACTTGTGAATCACCAGCTGTGGTGGGGATCACCATGGTTGTTACGGTAAATATGTATATTTGTATTGTAAATATGTATATTATACATATTTACAAATTTACTAGAAAAACGTAGATTCTGGGACTGAAAGGTTCTCAGGAAAGAACTAAAATACGTAGATCTAAAAAGACGAAGAGTTGGCAACGCTGGTCACCGCCGTACAGATGTTTTTTTTTTTGAGTTTTTGACTTGGTTGCCTTTAAGCCATTTCTTTGTTGTAATGTTGTTTTCTTTCGTAACCTATCCTAACTATATTACCATGACCTCTTAAAAAAACGTTAGGTTTCCAGTCAGTTTTGATTTAGGCCTTAATTTAGCGCTGCTAATAATCGTACTATGAGAGTATTTATTGAACGATTATTGAACGAAGTTAACCAATGTTAAATCGTCATGCTTGTTTGTGGCCTGCTGTAATGCCATTGGCTTTTTATTACGCATCGTTCAAAAACTTATATTTTCACGTTACCGGTTTTTTTGAAGTGAAACTTCTTTACGCACGCTTGACCTAGGGAGTAAGCTGGCGAAAGCGTTACGGAAATTGATCGGGCAAGGCGAACGGAAGTTAAGTGGGAGATATAAACACAGAGGCGCCCGTGGCGCGAGCTTGGTACTACAAGGTCTACAACGAGTTTTTTTTTTTTCAATAAAAATAGAAGATCTATGCAAAAATATATTTTTTTTTAATTTTGAGACACGGATACACTTATTTATTTATTTATTTACTTCACAGTCCCTCCTGTATCCCCCTTTCCTTACTCCCCCCCCCCTCACCCCTTAATATCTCCACGAAACTACCCCCCAACCCCCCTCATTGATTACCTCACCCCCCCGTGGATTATCTCGGGAACCAGAGGTCGTGGACTACCCGAGTTTGAGGTCCCCTGATTCAGGAGGAAGGGCACCGAACTTTTGGCCCCGAGGGAATCCACTTCCCCCTCACCCCCCCACCCCACTAAACCTATCCCCCCCGAACCCCCTTTAGTTACCTCACCCCCCCCGTGGATTATCTCGGGAACCAGAGGTCGTGGACTACCCGAGTTTGGGGTCCCCTGAATCAGGAGGAGGAGCCCGACCTTTTGGCCCCGAGGGAATCCACTCCCCCTCCCCCCCAACCCCACTAAACCTATCCCCCCCCGACCCCCTTTAGTTACCTCACCCCCCCGTGGATTATCTCGGGTACCAGAGGTCGTGGACTACCCGAGTTTGGGGTCCCCTGATTCAGGAGGAAGAGCCCGACCTTTTGGCCCCGAGGGAATCCACCCTCCCCCTCCCCCCTCCCTCCGCATCCCAACGAAAGCTATCCCCCCCTCCCGACCCCCTTCAGTTACCTCACCCCCCCGTGGATTATCTCGGGAACCAGAAGTCGTGGACTACCCGAGTTTGGGGTCCCCTAAATCAGGAGGAAGGGCCCGACCTTTTGGCCCGAGGGAATCCATTTTCCCCCCCCGTCTTGCCCTATCCCACTGACTCACCTGGTGCTGCGCACTCAATCATTGGCGAGCAGGCCGTGTCTTATAAGGTTAGTTAGGTTAGGAATTGTGTGTGTTATGCTGTTATCGTCCCCCTATTGGGACGCATAATTTTAATTCTAGTTGTAAGTCTTTTGACCGCCACCCCTATTGGTGGCGTAGATTTTAATTGTTAGTAATTATTTATTCCTTTCACTCTTTAATTTAAGCAATTGTATTTTACTGTACTGACCGTCTAGGGGGACGGTCAATACAATTGGGGAGTAAGCTGGCGAACGCGTGACGTAAGCGTTACGAAAAGTGATCGGGCAAGGCGAACGGAAGTTAAGTGCGGGATATAAGCACAGAGGCGCCCGTGGCGCGAGCTTGGTACTACAAGGTCTACAAAGAGTTTTTTTTTTTTTTTCAATAATAATAGAAGATCTATGCAAAAATATTAATTTACCAATGAAACCATGAAATAAATTTAAATATTTATAGAAAATTAATATATGTATATGTGTAAAATAAAATAAAAATAAAAAAAAATAAAAAAACCCTTTATTTCCAGTATATACGATATACAAGTACTATATAAACAGTTTAGAAAAAAGAAAAGTGAGTGAATGAGATTAGTTTCCATACATCATTAT
The DNA here is from genome assembly GCA_037179545.1 of Sesamia inferens. NCBI lineage: Eukaryota > Metazoa > Arthropoda > Insecta > Lepidoptera > Noctuidae > Sesamia > Sesamia inferens. The sequence continues at coordinate 30,077,171 of CM073940.1, forward strand.
CAATTATTCTAGTTTCTATAATTATTATGAAAAATAAAATCTTTTAAAATAGTCCAACATATTTTAGTAGAGATTTCTTTGTGTTTTACTACTGGAACCCCTCTCAGGTGAAGGTCTCCTCCAAAGCTCTCCATTTTTCACGATCCTCGGCTATTTGTCGCCATTTTGGGCCAGCTATCTTTTTGATATCATCGTCCCATCTTGCGTATGGTCTACCTCTGTACCGTTTACCTAATGGGCCCTTCCAAAGCGTAACTGTTTTTGTCCATCTCTGATCTTTGAGACACGCTATGTGGCCGGCCCATTTCCACTTTTGTCTTTGGCTGTAGCTGAGAGCATCTATTGCCTTTGTTTTATCTCTTATTTTTGTGTGCCTAATTTTTTCAATTTTTTTGATATTTAGCATATGCTGCGTTCCATACCTCGCTGACAAGTAACTATTTTATTTTTTATTTTATTGGTAAATTTCCATGTTTGGCATGCATAGGTAAGACAGGGAATGAGACATGAGTCCATAATTTTTTTCTTTATAATAATAGGCATTGTACTTTTAAATATCTCCTTGCAGCTCCAATACTTATTCCAGGTATTTTTAACTCTTCTCTCCACCTCAAGTGCATTACTATCTCTATTGAATCCGATTTGTTTTCCCAAGTATATATATTTATCCACATACTGTAATAGGTCGTTCTCGATTATTATATTTACCTTTTTGGAGTTAGTCATGACTTTGGTTTTTGTGATGTTCATTTCTAAACCTGCTTGTCTACTGGCTTTATGTAAAGTATCTAGCATATACTGTAGTTCCACGCTAGATTCTGACAGTAAAACCAAATCATCAGCAAATGTATATGTGTATACATGTTTATATTGTACATACATATATATATATCGGAGACAGCGACGGCAGAGCGGTAGGGTCGACAGCATCTTGGTATAGTGGTACAGGTTCCATTTCGTAGGTGAGTTTTGAATTGAAGCACGACGTGTAGATATACCCTCCAATCTTCATAATAACAATTTGAATAGGCAAACCGACAGTTTCGGTTCGGAGATGTGCCTTGGTCCGCGTCTCGATGCAAAGTGATCGTTCGACGAACCCCACTTTCCAAAGCGACTCTGTCCATGTGACGCCATCACAAAATAACGTCACAAGCGTTCGCCCCTCTACTACGTAAATCAAATCTGCAACCTCTATTAAAATTATATCGACGATCTCCGACACGGCCAGCCTGACGAGTTGCACGTCCTCGTGCATCATCATCATCATCATCATCATCATCATCATCATCATCATCATCATCATCATCATCATCATCATCATCATCATCATCATCATCCCAGCGCCAATCCCAGTAGCATCCGAAGCTCCCTCAGCCCCGGAGTCCAGGATCCGGTTCACCAGGCCAACCGCCGATTCCGGCCAAACTTCGATATTTCCCGTTGCACGTCCTCGTGCATGTCTGTAACAAATTTAAAAAAAGCACTGAAAACCGACTTTGAAGCATTTTTGAGAGCTCGGCCAACCTGACCGTCACACGTCACGTTTAGTTACTATGACTATTAGAAAACCAAGTCCAACAAAAGCTTCCTTCAAGCCGCATAATCATCAAATTTCAAAAAGAAAACAAAAGGTTCCTCCAAGCCTCATAATTATCAAATCAATCATAATTATCAAAAAGAAAACACACCATGGTTCGCTACCACAGTAGCTAGTGACAACTCATAGTTGACACCCATATCGTCATCACCTCTTGTGATACGACCAACTTTAGAGTCCACGACTCCCAGGTCAACACATGACCGTACAACTAATAGTCTCCTCCGAGACCCAGGTCCCCGCCACATCACCATCTGCCAATCGAGCCCTGACCAACTCCTCACCGAGTTTCAGTCACGACAGCAGACTAGTGCATGCAGTGCGATCATATCTAACTAGTGACCCCGCCACACCACTAGCTGCCCATCGTGCTCTGAACAACCCCTCACTGGGTTGCAGTTACGACTACAGACTAGTGCGTGCAGCGTGACCACATAGCCATGATACGTGTTCTATTTGCTGGCGGAGGCACCCTCCTCACCATCTTCTACATTATGAAAATCTAACTCAGCAGACATTACTTGGAAAAATCTTTCGTACCTATGCGATCGTGGGGTACTTATAAGTTCTGTTTCCAATAAACGATTTCAATAGGTAACGATCGCCATTATCGCCATCAAACAACTCACCAATATTAAATTTCATTACTTTAGCTCACTTCTATCAAATTTAGATTTTTCGTAAATAGCACTCATTTCTATGTTCGTTACCGCTTGTTCTCTTGAGAAGATTTAATAGTCTAGCCACACATACTATCATAAGCTCAAGTGAGCTCGTAACTATAGGCTACAGTGAACTTTAGTTTTGAATTAAAGACAAACCAGACATCATAATTTTAAAAGCCCGATTTAAAATTTCTCAGTTCATTATAACAAACAATAATCGGGTAGTACAAGAAATAAAATTTGCGAAAATAACTCTTATTATCATGTCGCAAAGAAATGGTTCAGTACACAACGCTGGTACTACCCATACCCTGTATACGTACTATCGCGTGTGTACGTATATCAATGAAATTACAGATAGCTTGCCAAGAGAACATTCAGCACCGAAATCAAAATAAAAATAGTACGACTCACCGGATTATAGCAATTTCCCACAAACACCTGCCACTCGGCAGTTGTCAACCGTTGCACACCAGACATCTCGGAGCTCTCATAAAATCCCATTACGTTACCACAAACATTTTGGGTATTTTGAAACCTTCTCATCGCCTGCAGAGTAGATGCTGTCCTGAAATCTTCTCTTCGCCTGCAGTGTAGAGGCTCAAGTCTTGAAACCTTTACACAAAGCGCACGCAGCTCCGGCTGCGCCGCAAGCAGCTCCAGCATCGCCACACGCCATTGATGCGATTCACCAAGCAGCTAGAAGCGCACTACGCAAGCGCACCTTGCGCGCTCCGCAAGCGCACCTGGCGCGCTCCGCAAGCGCACCTGGCGCCCTCCGCAAGCGCACCTGGCGCGCTCCGCAAGCGCACCTGGCACGCTCCGCAAGCGCACCTGGCGCGCTCCGCAAGCGCACCTGGTGCGCTCCGCAAGCGCACCTTGCGTGCTCCGCAAGCACACCTTGTATGTTCCGCAAGCGCTCCTCGCTCGCCAAGCAACAGCCAGCACTGTTGCGCGCCAAGCATCAGCAAACACTGTCGCGCACCAAATAACAGCTAGCACTGTCGCGCGCCATAGATCAGCCAGCACTGTCGCGCGCCAAACATCAGCCAGCACTGTCGCGTGCCAAGCATCAGCCAGCACTGTCGCGTGCCAAGCATCAGCCAGCACTGTCGCGCGCCAAGCAACAGCCAGCACTGTCGCGCGCCAAGCATCAGCCAGCACTGTCGCACGCCAAGCAACAGCCAGCACTTTCGCGACAGCGCCGCGTCCAGCCACACGTGCACGCCTGCAGCGGACTCCTGCAGCGCACTCCTGCAGCGCACTATCACGCGGAGTGATCTCTGCGCCAGCAATTGAGCGCACCTCGTAACTTCACGTTCACTTCCAGCCTCACGTTATTCTGTTCCTTGATTTATAACGAGATTGTGAGCAGTGTAGTTCTTTATCCCACTTCTGATGTCGGAGACAGCGACGGCAGAACGGTAGGGTCGACAGCATCTTGGTATAGTGGTACAGGTTCCATTTCGTAGGTGAGTTTTGAATTGAAGCACGACGTGTAGATATACCCTCCAATCTTCATACCTAATAACAATTTGAATAGGCAAACCGACAGTTTCGGTTCGGAGATGTGCCTTGGTCCGCGTCTCGATGCAAAGTGATCGTTCGACGAACCCCACTTTCCAAAGCGACTCTGTCCACGTGACGCCATCACAAAAAAACGGCACAAGCGTTCGCCCCTCTACTACGTAAATCAAATCAGCAACCTCTATTAAAATTATATCGACGATCTCGGACATATATATATACATACAGATGGAGCGAAAGAAGTTTCACTTCAGTCGTGTGGTCATAAGCACACTCGTTTTTTTTAAATAATGGAAACACGAGATTCTTGGGTAAATACATATTTTAACTATGATTATGTGTGACTATTTACCTAGATTATCGAAAAGCACTACAAAGGTCAATTTTCCTTTAAAAACAACTTTATAATTAAAAGATTCAACGTGATTTTGAACTTGTACATAAGTCATGCAACAATAAAAAAGTAATGCTGCGCGCCAATATTTGTATTTTTTATTCAATATAAATTATAAACTCTGCAAACTTAAGTTTGTTTGCTTAGATTTTTAGTTGGAATGTCGCTGAGGAAAGTAATTATGATTAATGTGCTGAATTTATTTTGGATACATGTAGTCATTGTAGTATAACCCAATTGCAGTTCATCAATTTTATATAGGAAATTTTATAAATGTAGAAAAGGGTTGCAGAGAAAATATAGTATTTTCGGGTCGCTTGTATTATAATGTGTACTTATTGGTCGTTTTTTTTACATAAAGTCTAACCATGATCAAGATTCAGATTAAAAAGAAAGTGGGTTGATAATTATTCAATTCCCAATATTGTCGTCGTCATATTGTCAATGTAATAAATAATTGTTTTGAAACGTTATAAACGAATTTATATTAAAATAAAAAAAAACTAATTCTTTACCTAATTACAGTTAAAGGTGGTAAGTAAATCTACTTTTGGGTTTTGGCGGAAAAGTCAAGCTGAGTGTCACGCTCATTTTTCATTGGACTTTTAAAATTATTTATAGTGTTGTTTACTAAATAAAAGTGCGTGATTTATGTAGTAAAAAGTGCATTCAGTAAATAATTCATAAAGAACAGTGTAATATCAGTGAAACACACAACGACTTGCAATGCAAAGAAACTTATTTGGCGCCAAAATTCTGCACCCTATATCACCGCGCACGCGCCAAAGCGCGCGCAGCCACAGATAAAAATGAAATAGTGCTGTCTTCTTCTTCAGCCTATGGATGTCCACTGCTGGACAAATGCCTCCACCAAGGCTTTCCACGCTGACCGGTCTTGTGCTGCCCGCATCCATCGGCTTCCCGCGACCTTCACCAGGTCATCGGTCCACCTTGTTGGGGGCCTCCCTACGCTGCGTCTTCCAATACGTGGCCGCCACTCCAGAACCTTACTGCCCCATCGGCCATCGGTTCTACGAGCAATGTGCCCTGCCCACTGCCACTTCAGTTTAGCGACTCGCAGAGCTATGTCGGTGACTTTGGTTCTTCTACGGATCTCCTCATTACTGATTCGATCAGTGTAAGTAATGATGTAGATACTGAAAATGTAAGACAGGTGAAGCGTAAAACCAAAGAACCCAGTAACAACTGCATGCCGAAAAAAGCATGCCCAAAGCGGAAACTACACATACTCAGTAATTGCAACTACATCGGCGCTTTAGAGACTATAGAAAACACATTTAGCCAGCTATTCGAGTATTGCCATTATGTTTTATCAGGAGGTGGATTGCAGGAAATGGTGACGAATATTGGCCAGAAAGTGAAAAATCTCAGTATAGACGACTATTGCTTATTAATGATAGGCGATAAAGATTTCAGGAACGCTGGAGATTACTTCCAATTGATTAAAGAATCCTTAAAAGAATTTACTCACACAAATATAATACTATGCTGCCCTGCCTACATAAGAGGGGCACTAATTCATAATTCTAGGGTAGAAATGTTTAACAACTTGCTTTATATGGATATACAGAACAATAATTATGCATATTTCTTTGACACGAACCGTAACCTCTCCTTGGATATGTTTTCAAATCTCACCGGCAAACTAAACAGACAGAGAACAAAATGTAGGTATATTCAAGAGTATCTTTGATCGTCTGTTTATAGACATCAAAAGCTATCCAATAGATACTCCTCTAAGTGACTCATCGAATGACAACGATTTTTTTCGTCTATAATAAATTAAATATACTATATCAGAATATTGCAGGACTACTAAACAAGTCTGACTTACTTACTGTCCATCTTCAGGAGCTATCACGAGAAAAGAAAGACATAGATATAATTTGTATCACGGAACACTTTGTTATGACCGGACACGAGAGACTTTTGAATGTAACCAATTACAAGCTAGCTGCAATATACACAAGGCAATCCCAGAAGCGAGGAGGAGCATGTATCCTTATCAAAAACTATCTTAAACACAAAGAGCTCTTAGGTATATCACGGCATTCTATACCTAACGTCATTGAATGCTGTGGTATAGAATTGATTTATCAGAATTTAGTTGTTATGTGTGTTTATAGGCCACCGAAGTCAAACAATATAAATGTTTTTTTTTTATGAAAAACTGGGCATTATTATGAATATGTTAAGTATCAAACAAGATAAAAAATTGTTATATGTGGGGACTTCAACATAGATACATTAATACGAAATAGCGTAACTTTGAATGCTTTTTTTTTGGGCTACAATCTTAAGTTAGAATTGCGACAACCCACCAGGCTAGCCAGCAATACCTGTCTAGACAATTTTGTCCGTACTTGTCAGTTAAAGTGTAAGTTACAAGTCTTGGACTTTGCGTTATCAGACCATACTGCTCAGGTATTAGAAGTAAAGGTTGCCAAATCATGTGTAATAAACTTTTGGCGCATTAAAAAACGTGACTTATCTAGCGAAAATTTAAATAGATTCAGAAAACACCTAAAATGCTTTACAATCTCTGAAATCTACCAGACTGAAGACCCTAACGAGGCATATGATTATTTTTTGGAAAACTTTCCTTTATTGTATGATCTTTGCTTTCCTTACAAATTAGTAACTCTTAATTTAAATAAAAATGTTAAATGGGTATCACGAGGTATACGAGTGTGTAGTAGAAAGCAAAGACATTTACTTTGGAAACAAAGGCGCGAGCCATCTAAATTTAATATAAATAATTTCAAGAATTATTCGGGCAGATTTCGTAAAATAATTCGATTGACACAAAGAGCGCAAAATATTTATTACATTAACGCCGTAAACAATAAATCTAAGGCATCCTGGCAGGTAATAAATAATAAAGCACGAATTACCGACCCTATAACCCAGATTAAAATGCAAGATGCCATTATTACTGATCCAATGGAAATTGCAAATGCTTTTAATAATTTTTTTATTGAACAGACTCAAAACAATATGATAGTAAATTCAACACCGAATACCACCACCAGGCTCTTAAATAACCCACAGTCAATGTTTATGCAACTAACTTTGTCTCAGGATGTCGTAATGGCGATAAAATTCTTAAAAAATAAAAATAGCACAGGATATGATGGCATATCGACGGCTGTAGTGAAGTATGTAGCATATGACATAGCTTCACATTCAAGTCATATATTGAATTTATGCATATGCTCTGGAGTATTTCCGGACAGTTTAAAAACAGTGATAGTTAAGCCAATTTATAAAAAAACGATAAAGAAAATCTAGATAACTATAGACCAATTGCTATGATACCGATTTTTTCAAAAGTTATGGAAAAAATAATTTACGGCTTCATTGACAAGTTTTTGACAAAACATCATATCCTCAGCGAAGAACAAAAGGGTTTTAGTAAAAATAGGGGTATAAATACAGCGGTTTATGACCTGATTAATGTTATTATTAGTAATGTCGATAAAAAAGTACCAGTCGCAATTTTGACAGACATGACGAGGGCCTTCGATAGTGTTGATCATGAAACTCTCATTAATAAGCTAAGCAACATAGGCATCAGAGGAAACATACTACAGCTTATAAAATCGTATCTTCGAAACCGTAAGCAATATACAGAAATATCTAGAATATGTTTAAAAACTAAGCGTGAAAACAAATACTTATCTGAGGGCAGAATCGTCAGGTATGGCGTTCCACAGTGTAGTGTGCTAGGCCCTTTATTGTTTCTGTTGTATATAAATGACTTGCCCCGTTGCATTAATCATTCCATGATCCTATTGAAATTTGGTATCATTTTCTGGGGGAATAGTAGCTTCAGGGAACTAGTATTCAAAGTTCAAAAACGCTGTTTAAGGGCAATGTGCAATTTGAAAGTAACGGATAGCTGTGTTCCTTTTTTAAATCACTAAAAGTGCTAACTTTTCCAACTCTTTACATTTTTGAAATTGCCGTTTTTGTAAAGATGAATTTGCATCTTTTTAACAAAATTTCAGAAAGCAAAAGGGGTTCTATAAGAAAACAGTATCAAAATATGTTGCGTCTTGGTACTCATAATACCGCCCTATTAAAGAAAAGTGTTGTATGTATGGGCCCGAAAATATATAACAAAATACCCAATGAAATAAAAAATGAGACAATTCCACTTTTTAAAAAGAGATTGTCTAATTTATTGATTAATAAATGTTACTATTCAATTGACGAATTCATAAATGATGAGAATATGTAATCTTGATTGAATTTTATTTGTTATTGATATTTCATTTTATTTTTACTTTTGTTATTATTACTTTTTTTACTATATTATTTGTAATTTTATTTAACCTGACATGATACTTTCTTTTTTTAAAGAGACATTTACTTAATTTTAGTGACATTATTTTGTATCTTATCGACATTCATTTAAAATCTGTTTTTACATGCCTAATTTAAGGTAGTTAGTAAAGGATCTTGTATAACTAAACATCTTCATTGTGTACCTACTAATAATACAAATAAAATATATTATTATTCCTTTATTTCATTATATACACTTAAAAATTACATTTTTAAATATTTCTACATAATATATATATAAAAAACATTTAAAAATATAAAAAATAGTAGCCCACCGGTATCGGGAACAGAGCCCAAGCTAACGGCGGTCAGGGCTCCAGAGAGAGGAACTTCCTGACAATGCGAGCCGTGTCCAGAATTACAGCTTTCTGAATCAAGCCCTTGATCCAGCTGCCTAACGAGAGCCTCCTGAGGTGTTGATCGAGGCTCTTGGATATTAAGCCATTGGCTGTCACGACTATAAGTACAATGATTGCTGAATCCACCTCCCACATGTCGACAACCTCGCGAGCCAAGTCAAGATACTTGATTTGTTTATGTTTCTCGGCTTTCACGAGGTTCTCATCATGCGGAATGGTTATGTCAACAATCATTGCACGCCGCTCTAATCGATCCACCATCACTATATCAGGCTTATTGGCAACAATAGTCCTGTCAGTGATGATGGATCGATCCCAGTACAATGTGATATAGCCATTTTCGAGAACTGGGTCGGGCATATACCTGTAGTATGGCACCTCCGATTCCACAAGGTTGTATTTAAGAGCAAGTTGCTGATGAATTATCCTGGCCACAAGGTTGTGCCTATGCAAGTATTCTCCGTTAGCTAGACGAGAACACCCGGAGATAATATGCCTTATTGATTCTCCCGGCCGACGACATGCCCGACAGATGTCAACTGTGCCGTCTTTCACAACAAATCTCCGGTAATTGTTCGTCATCATAACTTCGTCCATAATTGCACATACAAAACCTTCGGTTCCCCAAAAAGGTCACCGAATCGTAGCCAGACGGACGCTTGTAAATCTACATCAGGCCCGTGTAGGGCTCTGAAAAAGCGTCCGTGAAGCTCCTTGTTCTTCCATTCCTCCATGCGATCATTGGTGTCAAGCACTACTGGTTTGCGCCAGTTTTCTTTAGCCAAGGAGAGCGGAGTGAGGCCCTTGTCAACCGCGACCACACCTCGATGCGTCCCCACGTCGGTTTCTAGAAAATATTCCCTGAGACTGCATATCTCGCGATTGTGGAGGGTCTTAGCGTTTAAAAAGCCACGACCTCCACATTTCGCGGGATATACAGCCTCATAACCGATGATCGTGGGTGATGCAATCGATTTGCAGTCAGCAGCGTACGGACCCTCTGATCCGGGGCGTCAAGTTCGGTTTGAGTCCATTTGAGTATGCCGAAAGAGTACATCGATACCGGCATGACCCAACCGTTGAAAGCGCGCACCTTGTTTCCGCCTGATAGAAGACTATTAAGTACTTTTTTCAGGCGGCCAAAGAAGCGTTCCTTCAAGGATTGCTTCATGTCAGTAACATTGATACCCAACGCTTCCGACATACCCAAAATTTATAGGTTTCGGATGCGGAGAGGGCTCTAAGGTATATGGAACTCATGAGTTGGGTTCCCACGGATTCCACAATCTCTCCTCGCTTTACATGCATGACCGCACATTCGTCCACACCAAATTCCATCCTGATGGCGCTACTGAAAGTTTCGGTAATTTTCTGTAGCTCCTTCAGTTGTGAATTATTGGGAGCAAAAAGTTTCAGGTCATCCATGTATAGGAGGTGCGATATAACCTGTCCACCTCTCCTCAACCGATAGCCTAAACCTGAATCCTCCAATAGTGTGCTTAGAGGATTCAATGCTAAGCAAAACCAAAGTGGACTCAAACTATCGCCCTGAAATATTTCTCGCTCGATCCTTATCCGTTCGTTATTCCTCAGAATATTTCGACATCTTGGATAGCGAAGGACTGTCTTCCATGTCCTCATACATGTCATCAGGAAGGTGCGTAGAGTTGCATCCACTTTATACAACTCCAGCACCCGCATGAGCGATGTCTGTGGCACTGAGTCATAGGCCTTTTTGTAATCTATACAACATGTCGATAGATCCTTTCGGGAACGACGAACTTGTTCGCTAATGGCCACATCAATGAGGAGTAGCTCCTTAGTACCGCGGGACCCGCTCCTACAACCATTTTGAGAGGCAGACATGATGGCGTTGCTGTCAATATGTTTGTTAATTTTAGTTTTTAAAATGGATGTAAGAACTTTATAGACCGTCGGTAAACAGGTGATCGGTTTATAATTTTTGGGTTCCGCGGTGCTACCTGATTTATGAAGCAGGTGGGTTATTCCAGTCGTTAGGAACTGAGGTAACGAACCAGACACTAAAGCAGTCTGGAATTGAGATGCCAAGCGAGCATGCGATCTTGGAAACCATTTTATCCAAAAGTTATGCAGCCTGTCCGGTCCTGGCGATCTCCAGTTATGTAACGGACGGACTGCACGAGCTACATTTTGGGGGCAGATGGTAATAGCCCCCATTTTAGGTATTGGATCGCAGGCTCGCACGACATCCCGAGCCCAGTCACCTTCAGTGTGACTGACAGGCACCGACCAGATACTGCGCCAGAATGAACACATGGCATCATCATCTGGTAGGCACGTGTCAGCCACACCTTGTTCTGGTCGTTCCCAGTCCCTATAAACCCACCTTTGATTGCTCTGGAAGGTGCGATTATGGGTGTACCTTTCTACTCGTCGTTTATATCGACGAATACGGTTCGCCCATGCATACACTTTCTGCTTCAGGAAGTCGATGCGCTCCGTGACACGGGCCATATAGTTCTGAGGGCTGGTATTTGTACCTGAGAATGCCCGCATCACTCTAGGACGAGTATTACCCTCCCTGAAGCAGTGCTCTGGCCCCATCAATACGACGTTCAATCCTGTGCTGCCAAGCTGGTACTACTGGTTTCGGTCGTGTAGCTCTAGAGACACTGTGAAATTTGACATGAGCTACACGACAAGCTGTGTAGCAGCTTGTCGTGTAGCTCATGTCAGCTGCGCAGTACAAGATTGAATGAGTATCAGTGAGGTCCTCGCAGGTATCAAAATAATTTGATAACTGCGCATCCAGAGCAGCCATCAGTGCCCTATTTCTATTATGCATGGGCAAACGTGGCAGGCGTGGTCTAAGTTCTGCCCGTTCCCGAATCGCAGCCTTCAAAGCATTCCTTAACTCCTCATTGCGCTGGGTACTTACATTTGCGTGCGCATCACTTATACCTGTATAAGTGATGCGCACGGAAGCAGGAGATGGTTAGATCATTGTGTGGTATCTGAATCAGCTTGGCACACAATCACAAGTGTGGATGTATCGAAGGATGTTTACGTTTCGGATCATTTACCTGTACATTTGGAGTGTGACTTAGAAGTTGTGAGACCGAAGTTGATGACGGGGGTGTAGGCCGTAATTCAGTCTTTTGGGGTGAAAGAACTAAGTCAGAAACGCAAAGTTACCATAATTTATGTAATAGTAAATTGCGAGACATTGCTTTCCCCCATGAGTTTGAAAGATGTAGCGTTGGATCATGTGGTTTGGCTGAGCATAGGGTTGTTCTGGACAATTTGTATGAAAAGATTGTAGAAATCCTATGTGCGGCGGCTAGGCAATCTAGGGGATCATCTGTAGGGGGCCGAGGCGAGGTAAGCGGGTGTGTGGGTGGAATAAGTATGTTAGAGATGCCCACGGCGAGGCCAGGTATAGTTTTCAGGTCTGGTTACTGAATTATCGTCCCTCGTCGGGCCCGGTTTATGATAAAATGCATGAAAAGCGAAAGGTCTTTAAAAGTCGTTTGAAGTTTTGTCAGAATAACGCTGAACAAATTGTTATGGATAGGATAGCTGAATAACGAGCTAGTAAAGACTTTAGCAAATTTTGGAAGTCCACCTGTAATTTGGATGCGACGCCTGGCCTCTCTGCGAGTGTGGATGGGGTAAGTGATAAGAAGGGAATTTCGAATATTTTCAAAGAACATTTTAAAGTTCAATCCCCACTCGGTTCCTCGTCTGTGGTGAATGATGGTGAGCTCATCCGTCCCGGCGCGAAACCTCTGATACGTTTCTCAGCCAAGCAAATATGTGCTATTATTAACAACATGAAAATAGGTAAGTCTCCGGGACATGATGGGCTCAGCATTGAGCACCTGAGGCATGCAGGTGTCCATCTGCCGCGAGTACTGTCTATGTTTTTCACAATGTGCATTAGTTACGCGTACCTTCCTGCTAATCTAATGAAGACCATCGTGGTTCCCATTGTGAAAAACAGAACAGGTGACATCGCTGATAAGGGTAATTATCGTCCCATTTCGCTTGCGACTGTAATAGCTAAGGTGTTGGATGGTGTGCTTGATTCTTATTTAAGTAAATATATACATCTTCATGATACACAGTTCGGGTTTCGACCCGGACTATCAACTGAAAGTGCTATGTACGCCTGTTTCCTTGATCTCTCCAAGGCGTTCGATCTTGTCTCGTACGATGTGCTTTGGAGAAAGATGGGAGACAGGGGTATACCAGCGGAATTATGTGGGCTACTCCAGTATTGGTATGGTAACCAAGTTAATCATGTGAAATGGGACGATACGGTTTCTGAACCGTACAGGTTGGAGTGTGGGGTAAGACAGGGTGGTCTGACGTCTCCCAGACTCTTCAACCTCTACGTAGATGACCTGCTGGTTGCACTTAGCGGAATGCGTGTCGGATGCAGTGTTGTTGGGGATACAATAAACAACATCAGCTATGCAGATGACATGGTGCTGTTGGGTCCGTCGGCGGGAGCAATCAGAGAGTTGCTTAAAACTTGCGAGGCCTACGCTGCCGCGCATGGGTTAATTTATAATGTAAAAAAATGTGAGTACATGGTCTTTGAGGTCGGCGGGAAATGCCGTGGAGAAGGACTGGAGTTGCTGCTGAACGGGTCATCAATTAGTAGGGTTACAACTTTTAAATACCTAGGGCATCTTCTTACCGCTGATCTCAAGGACAATGCAGATATTGAAAGGGAGCGCAGGGCACTTGCGGTCTGGAGTAATATGTTGTCCCGTAGATTTGCCAGGTGTACAGACCAAGTAAAAATAACACTATTCAAGGCTTATTGTCAAAGTCTGTACACGGGCAGTCTGTGGGTCAATTGTACTAAAAGATCGCTGGACGTCCTGCGTGTCCAATATAATAATGCTTTCAGGATGTTGTTGAGACTACCTCGTTACTGTAGTGCGTCGGAAATGTTTGCGCAAGCCCGTACCGACGGTTTTCAAGCAATCATACGCAAAAAGACAGCGTCGTTGCTGAGAAGAGTGAGGGACAGTCGGAACAGCATCCTGATAACTGTAGCTGAGAGCTTTGGCTCTCCAATAATTAAAAAAAATGTTCAAACTTTAATAATTACTAACACTAGGCAATAAGTTTTTGTTTTCTTTGTATGTTACTAACACTCTTATGGATTTTTGTCTGAAATAAAAATTATTTATTTATTTATTTATTTGTAGCCCTATCAGTACTCCCATCGTCAGCATAGTTTGCTGACTGCGGTGGTATCTCCGCAGTCTACGACTGGTGAGCGATGACACAGCTACTCTGCATTTCATTACGCAGGCGATCAAGCACAGTATCATCCAACATATCATTACGCTGGATAACCCGTACCTGATCCGACAGTCGTTGTGCCGAAACGTTGACAGCTGGTTCAAGCACCTGAAACAGAGAGAGCATTCGAACACGGTACGCGGTCAGGTTGTTTCCTCCCTCTGTAGCCCCATAGTATGAGCGCATGACATTTTCGTTGATGGATTGTGTCCATCTCATGCGCTGCACACTTCCGCCGGGAAGACATTGACATTAATATTATTATTATTTCGTTTATTGTTATACATATACATATTCATTTACATTTTTAAATATTTATAAAAAACATAAAAACATTTCAAAATATAAAAAATAGTGTTCCACCGATGGCGGGAGCGGGGTCCAAGCTACCGATGGTTAGAGCTCCAGAGACAGGAACCTCCTCACGATGCGGGCCGTATCGAGGAGTACTGCCTTTTGAATCTGGCCTTTGATCCAACTGCCTAACAAGAGCCTCAATAGATGTTGGTCGAGGCTCTTGGCTATCAAACCATTGGCCGATACGACAATCGGTACAATGACTGCCGAGTTCACATTCCACATGTCAACAATCTCGTGCGCCAAGTGGAGATATTTAATTTGTTTCTCTTTCTCAGCTTTCACGAGATTCCCGTCATGTGGAATGGTAACATCGACAATCATAGCAAGGCGCGCTAATCGATCTATCACCACATCAGGCTTATTGGCAACAATAGTCCTGTCAGTAATGATAGACCGATCCCAGTATAACGTGACATGGCCATTTTCAAGAACTGGGTCGGGCACATACTTATAATACGGTACCTCAGAATCCACAAGTTTATATTTCAAAGCAAATTGCTGGTGGATAATCCTAGCTAACTGGTTATGCCTGTGCAAATACTCGCCGTTAGCTAAACGAGAGCAACCAGAGATAATGTGTCTGATGGACTCACCCGGATGGTGACATGCCCGACACACGTCAATCGTCCCGTCCTTCATAATATATCTCCGGTAGTTATTCGTCAAGATAACTTCGTCCATAATTGCACAGACGAAACCTTCAGTTCCCGCGAAAAGGTCACCGAATCTTAGCCAGGATACGGAAGTTAAAAAGTCAACATCAGACTCATGAAGAGCCCGATAAAATCGTCCGTGAAGTTCCTTGCTTTGCCATATCATCTTGCGGTCATCTGTGGTAAGTATTATAGGCTTGTGCCAGTTCTCTTTCGCCATGGATAGCGGAGTAAGCCCCTTGTCTACTATGACCAAAACATGATGCATGCCCACTACGATGTTTAGAAAATGTTCTCTGAGACTGCATACCTCTCGGTTGTGGAGGGTTCCTCAGGCGACCAAAGAAGCACTCCTTCAACGATTCCTTCATGTCAGCATCGTTGATACCTAACGTTTCTGACATTCCCAAATATTTATAGCTCTCGAATGAGGAGAGGGATCTAAGGTGTATGGAATCCGGGAGTGTAATTCCCTCGGATTCCATAATCTGCCCTCGCTTTACATGCATGACTGAACATTTATCCACGCCAAATTTCATTTTGATGCCACTACTAAAAGTTTCTGTTATATTCAGTAGCTTCATCAGATGCAATTTATTGGGGGCAAAGAGTTTCAAATCATCCATGTAGAGGAGGTGAGATTTGACCTGACCACCTCTCTTCAATCGATAACCCAGACCTGAATCCTCCAGCAGTGTGCTTAGAGGATTCAGAGCTAAGCAGAACCACAGTGGACTCAGACTGTCGCCCTGGAATATTCCCCGCTAAATCCATACAGGTTCATCGTTCCCCTGGATCTGTCGACTACCTGGATAGCGAAGGACTGTCTTCCATTGCCCCATACACGACTTAAGGAAAGTGCGTAGAGTTGCATTTATCTTGTACAACTCCAGCACCCTCATAAGCCATGTATGTGGCACCGAATCGTAGGCCTTCTTATAATCTATCCAGCAGGTGGAGAGATCCTTGTGGGATCGACGAACCTGTTGGCTGATGGCCATATCTATGAGGAGTAGCTCCTTAGTACCGCGGGACCCGCTCCTACATCCGTTTTGAGAGACAGACATGATGGAGTTACTGTCAAGATGATTGTTTATTTTAGTTTTCAAAATGGATGTAAGAACTTTACGGAACGGAACTTTAGAACGGTCTATCCGTTGGTAAACGATGAAAAAAGTGATCGGTCTATAATTTTTGGGTTCCGCGGTGCTTCCTGATTTATGGAGCAGGTGGGTAATTCCAGTTGTTAAGAACTGGGGTAGCGAACCAGACTCTGAGGATGACTGGAATTGAGATGCCAAACAAGTGAGTGAACTACTTAGCTATTTTAACCATAAGTTATGCAGCCCGTCCGGTCCCGGTGATTTCCAGTTCGGTAACGAACGGACTGCTGTGGCTACATCTGACGGTGTTATTAAAATGTTATCCATTTTTTGTAGAATTTCACACACTTGTTCGACATCCTGTATCCAGTCACCCTCAGTGTGACAAACGGATACCGACCAAATGCCGCGCCCGAATGCACTTGTGGTGGCATCATCCGGGCGGCACTCGTCGGCCTCGTTTTGTTCAGGTCGCTCCCAAGCTCTGTATCCACCTCTCATCGCTCTGGAACATGCGATTCTGCGTATATCGATCCACTTGCTTCTTATACCGCCGAATACGGCTCGCCCATGCACAAACTTTCTGCTTCAGGAAGTCGATGCCCTCTGTGACATTATTTATGTATTCTCGAAGGCTGATACCAGTCCCCGAGAATGCCTGTCTCACGACGCGCATCACTCGTGGTCTAGTATTGCTCTCCCTGAAGCAGTATAGTTTGCCGATGCATTATCATTACTTTTTGATTGCCCTTCGTATAGATGAGAAGATGATCGATCCACCGTTCATTGAATTCATTTGTTACAAAAAAATGTGATAAATGAAGAACCGCTGGACCGATTCTGTTTAAACTTCACATAAACCATCTACTAATTAGTCAAAACAAAGCCTATACATTTGGTTTGGATAGGTGGGTCCGTTCTTGAGTTATAAAATTACAAAGAAAGTGGCATAGATACTCTTTGCATTACGCTTAGCTTTCTTGATGTCATGTAGGTATGATACAGAAGAAAAATTTTGATGTGTCACAGACCCAATAATAGGAATAGGATAGTAAATTAGTACATAACAAATAGAAATGAACGTATTATGAAATTTTATGTTCATAATACTGTACAGTATCCTTTAGTTATTTCGTTGGACGGATTTGGGAAACGAATGGCGTTAAACGGCTGTTCGAGCGGACTGGTGGTGACGGCGGTGGTGGCGCTGTTGCTGCTGCCTGCACAGTACTACGTGCCGGACTTGTACTCGGGTGTAGAGGATCCGCTGCTGGAGCAGCCCGAGAGCGCGCCTAGCGCCGTCGGATGGTTTGACTTCGCATTCGTTCAGTTGCCGCCGCTTGACCTATTTGTAACAGTTACGTTTCTGATACTGGCAATGTCAGTATATTTTTTTGAATGGGTACAGATAAAGCTGATGGAAAGAAGAATAGTAAAGGTGCGCATCGTTTTTATTCATTTATTAATGCATATTTTTGTACACATGGTGGGGGAACAGAAATCTGTACTAATATATAAAGCTGAAGAGTTTGTTTGTTTGTTTGTTTGTTTGAACGCGCTAATCTCAGGAACTACTGATCCGATTTGAATAATTCCTTTTGAGTTAGATAACTAACTCCACGCGAACGTTATTTTTATATATTTGGTTATTATTATAAATAACCAAACAATAATAACCCACATCGAGGCTCTCGTTGAAGGGCCTGGTTCAAAAGACAGTACTCCTCGACACAGCTCGCACCGTGAGGAGATTCTTGTCTCTGGAGCCTGGAGCCTAGCTAATTTAAGTATTCTTTTAATAGTGTTAAGTGCTTTTTTTTTCTTTACATTTTTTTTTTCAATTAAAGCACCTACCGTATTACCTCTTCACCACCTATGGTTGACTGGTAGAGAATGCCTAAGGCATTAAGTCCGCCTGTGTACAATTCATGTGCGAAACATTAAATAAATAAATAATTTGGACCTTGCTCCCGATATTGATGTATCTTTTATATTTTTAAATGTTTGTGATTTGTTGTTTGGTGTTGTGTATGAGGGTCATAAACTCAACAAAAGAGTATCCCCAAGAACTAAACCTATCTGCTGACTTCTGAGTAATCGTTATGGCTACCTAATTCAACTGATTATTTATATCAAATCAAAATCTTTTATTTGGAACCCACAGATATATGTAGTCCATTTGGTTAGTATGCATGGAATATATATCAAGTGCTAACGTTGCAAAGTTGCGCATGTCCTCTGCTATAGTGCACTCTTGCCACCTCAACCACAACTCGTCAGCGGGTTGCTAGGTGTGGTGCGCCACGTGCTGACGTGCTTGTTGTGTGCAGTTGAACCAGTACCTGGGAGCGAGCGTGGAGCGGTTGCGCGCTAGGGATGCGGAGCAGGAGCAACTGGAGGTGACGCTGAAGACGGTGCAGAACGCTACTTCGGAGTACAACCTGCTGCTTTACCTGCTCCTGCGTCAGCACCGCTGCCTCGCCGGCCACAACGGGCCGCCTTCCAACTGCTTTTTCGACAAAGGACTCGAAGAAGATCTCACTTTTCTACGGAATCCAACGCTCAACGCGTAACGAGTGCGTTGAGTTTAATATTTAATAATTATAGTATTGAGTTGTTTACGATGTGGTGTTATTTACTGCTCTGCACTGCGGGGCCAAATGTTTCGTGTAGATAATTCTGTGTATTTCCAGACCATAGTCCGTGAGGATTCTACTAGACAACTAGTCAACACATTATAAATGGAACTTGCCTATATGATATAATATTGTTTAAGGATAGCGCAGTTCTCTTGGGACGTTTGAATAATGCGTTACATGTGCGGAACGATTAGCTAGTGTAGGTGAAGTCACCCGAGCTTAACTAATTCCTTTTGTCTCTTTGTCAAACATGACCAAATCAACTGACGACAATAGAAAGTAGGGAATCGTCTGAACCGGCTCCGAATATAAAGTGGCTCATTACGCGATATGTCGAACAGCCGCGGGGGCACTACATGACCACAGTGTCCACAGTGTGGTCTGAAAGTATGGCCGTAAATGGTAGGGCGGCTACCTTATAATATGTATAAACTGACTAAAAATAAACTGACACGAGGTAACATATCGCACATTCAGTTCTACAATTGCATTGTACTGGGACCTTATCATGAGCTCTTATAGCAGGGCAGAAACAATCCTAAATTAGTTTTCAGTACCATGACGTTTTATTAGCAGGCCTGCAACACTCAACACTACTGTTGCGTTGACGTTTACGAAAACTGTTCACCTTCTTTTTTGTATAAGATTTCATACCATGACCTGCTATTTAATTGACAGCAATAAAACGATTATTGAACGTCTGTAATGTCATCTTGAATAAGTTACTATTATAGAAGCTTATTCAACATTCGTTTTGATAATACACAGTGTCCATAGAAAACTTATTTTTATTTTCTGTTTAACAAAACTCAAAATTATAAATTACTCATGCTGCACATCAATGTGCAAGGATTATATGAAATAAAAACCTTATTCGTTCGTTTTAAACCACATATAATCATAGTCAACAAGTGTTGGGAGGATTTTTCAAGAATCTCATGAAACTTCAGAACCCTCACAAGATTATTAGGTGTAGAAATACTCGTCCACGAACTGACAGTGCGGACTATGACATCTTCGATGCAGCAATCTCGCACAATGCGCAAAGCTTTCGACACTTTTACATAACAAACAGCATTGGTTGGCACCAATCATAATAATTATGGCCTAGCTACTGGACCTAAGCTCAATGGTTGACAGAGAGAAAACACTGTCAAGAAATACCCGCGTTATTGCAAACAACAAAGATATCAAACAACGATTGATCGATCGATTTGGGTTGGGTGATGTTGGGGTGCGTGGCGGAAAACCTCCCCGAGTGCTCAGTGCCTGCTGGTCCTCTGGTTTTGAGACCCGAGGACGAGCAGACGCTGAGCCGGTGCACCCTGGGCGTGGGCAGCAATCTCTTCGTGACTACTGTGCAGGAGGAGATTATTGTCCACGGCGAATTTCTGCCGGAGCGGAGGAGGCGCTCCCGAGGGCTCCCTATCTGCGCTCTGCATCTCTGTAGCGGAGCGCATGAATAGGGAGTGAGGTGGTGTGGACCGCGGGCCGTCTTGACAGTCCACGGTCTAGGGGTCACGTCGCGTGACCGAGTTGGAGAAGACCGTAGGTTTCTCCTCAACCTGCGGTCTACGGGCATCAGTGGCCATTGGAGGTTTGCGGCCACGGTGCCGGGTGGTGGGTAGGTTAGGTTAGCTTTAGGTTAGCTTTAGGTTAGTTTTAGGTTTAGTGTTAGGTTTAGGTTTACTCCGTTTATTTGATTAAGGGGAAAAATAAAAATATAAAATATAAAAAATCAAAGAGAAAATAAATAAAAATTCGAAAAACCAAAGACAAAATGCTTAAAATTAAAAAAAAAAAAAAAAAAATAGTTTTAGTTACTTAGTTTTAGATACCGAATAGCGGGCGGTATATCCTGCACCGGAGGCATCCGCGGGCCTCGGGAGGATTAATACCCTCCCAAAAAGAGCGGCCGCATCGCCTTGGGGAAGCGATGCGCGTAACACCCAATTATCGTAAAATGAAAATGTCGTATAATGTGATTGATGTTTTGTCTTGCGATCCGGGTGACGCCCGGCGTTCGCAGGTGTCCGGGCCTGCGAATGTAAAATTGGCTTCCGAAGAACGCGCAGGGGTAGGCGACCAGGCCCCTGCTGTCGTTAATATTACTGGCAGCGATGATGGCAGAGTAGATGTGAACGAAGGGCCGCGTGGACCGTCTTCCGTAAGGAAGCGTCCACGCGACCCTGCTCAGAAGAGAGGTGGATCGGCGGAGCTGACCTCAGAAGAAGAAGGCCTGCCGGCCCCGAAGGTGCCGACCGCGAGGAGAGGTCGGCAGAATTCGAGAGGGGTGACTGTTTCGCGGCCGCGGAGGGACGGACAGGGTAGGTTCGTGCGTACCTCGGCGGCCAGCGAAGCAGAAAGTGACATGGGGGTCACTTCAGAGGACCTTGGTGGCGAGAGCTGCGCCTCGCTGGGGAGGTCGAAGGCGGAGCTCAACGCCGCCAGGAGGGAGCAGCGTAAAGCCGTCGCGGCCGACGAAGTGTCGGAAATGGCCCGACGCGCTCGAGAGCGACGCGCTGCTCTATCGGCGGAAGGGGGGCAACCGTCGGCGGTGGCCCTTAGTCGGCTGGCCTTGGACGGGGTGGACCTGGTCCTTAAGGTTGCCACAAAATCTGGCAACCTAAAGAGCACCTTCATTCGCGGTCTCAAGGAGGCAGCCGCGGACATCAGGGAGGCGGTTGGCACCCTCCTCAACACGACGACCTCAGACGAGGTCGTAAAGTTGCAGGAGGAGAACAACCGCCTCCGTGATGATCTGGGGGACCTCCGGCGACAAGTCGCTGCACTGAGCGAGCAGCAGCAGCGACACACGCCCTCCGATGCCGCTCCCGAAGTGGCTCCAGCTCCCGCACCAAGACCGGCACGTACGGATGATGAGCTGAGCATCGTGCCTTGAGCGCATCGTCCGTATGTGCATGCTCCAGTGCGGGAGCATGGTCAAAGCCCAACTCGAGGCGCATTCCCGGCGCCTCCCTGAGGAAAACCTCCGCCCACCCCTAGCGGCCGACAAACGGCGTAGGGCTGAGGGAACGCCGGGAACTGCGCCTTAGCGAGCTCCAGAGGGCGAGGAGCCCGCGACTGCCGGGTCTAAGGGTGAGACCTGGGCGACAGTCGTGGGTCGCAAGAAGGCCCGCAAAGCCGCTAAGGCCGCCAAGGCGGCCTCAGCAGCACCAGCGCGCGCCTCCGGTAAAACCGCGAAGGCGGCTCCGGAGGCTGCGCGGCGGACTGGCAAAGGCGGTCGCAAACGCGGTCGCAAAGGACCGGCTGTGCGTGCCCCGCGTTCCGAGGCTGTGACGCTCACGCTTCAGCGTGGCGCTGCGGAGCGCGGCGTGACGTACGGCTCGGTCCTTACCGAGGCCAAGGCCAAGATCAAGTTGGCGGATCTTGGCCTCCAGTCCGTCACCATAAGACATGCTACCACGGGTGCGCAGCTGTTTGAGGTAGCTGGTGCTGCGAGCGGCAATGCCGAGAAGGTGGACGCTCTGGCCGCCAAGTTGAGGGAGGTCCTCAACCCCGAGGACGTCCGGATTTCCAGGCCGGTTAAAACCGCAGAGGTGCGGATTGCCGGCCTGGACGAGTCCGTGACTTCCGAGGAGGTGGTGGCGGCCGTTGCCCGAAGCGGAGAGTGTCCGCCGGACAAGGTGCGGGTCGGCGATATTCGCACCGACGCCACCGGACTCGGCGCGGTCTGGGTTCGGTGCCCTGTGGCGTCGGCGAATAAAATCGCCGCAAGTGGCAGAGTGCTAGTAGGCTGGGTTGCAGCGAGAGTTAAACTCCTGCAGCCCCGGGCTTTGCGGTGCTTCCGGTGCCTGGAGAAGGGGCACGTCCGGGCCAAGTGCACCGCTGAGGTTGACCGTAGCGATCTTTGCTATCGCTGCGGTCAGCCCGGCCACAAGGCGGCCCAGTGTTCCGCGGCGCTCAACTGCAGCTTATGTTCGGCTGCAGGGAAGCCAGCGGGACACAGAGTGGGCGGAGGGGCCCGTGGCACGCCTGCCAGCAAGAAGGCCACCAGGAAGAAGAAGAGGAGCTCTAAGCCTGCCGGGGAAATCTCGCCTCCCCCGCAGGCTAACAGCTCCGCGGCCGACTCCCGGCCCAGGACCGTTGCCGAGGGAATGGAGTGTCAATAATGGCACAGCTCCGTTTCCTCCAGGGCAACATCAATCACTGCGCCAGAGCTCAGGATCTTTTGTTCCAGAGCATGGCGCAGTGGTCGATCCAAGTGGCTGTGGTCGCCGAGCCGTATTTCATTCCTGCCCGTGACGACTGGCTGGGATGCATTGACGGCTTGGTGGCCATTATTGGCGGGACTCTGATCGACCCGTCTCGGGGCCGCGGCTGGGTTGCTGCGGTCACGGACGGCATCGTCATCGTGGGGGCGTATTTCTCCCCCAACAAGAGTCTCGCCGACTTCGAGGGGTTCCTTGTCGAGTTGGGCACCGTCGTAGGCCGCTATCACCCTCGTCCCGTTCTGGTGCTCGGGGATCTCAACGCCAAGTCATCGGCGTGGGGATCTCCGGTCACTGACCCTCGGGGCGAGGTGCTGGCGGAGTGGGTAGTGACGACCGGCCTGGTCGTCCTGAATCGGGGTTCGGTATACACGTGCGTGCGGCAGCGGGGCGGGTCGATAGTAGACCTTACTTTCGCTAGCCCCTCTGTCGCCAGCCGTGTCCGTGACTGGCGTGTCGCCGTGGAGGTGGAGACGCTGTCGGACCATCGGTATATCCGGTTCGACGTCTCCGCCCAGACCGCGAGCGGCCGCCATTCAAGAGCCCCGATTAACGACGGCCCGCGCTGGGCGCTTAAGCGCCTCGACAGGGAACTACTCGAGGAAGCTGCCATAGTCCAGTCCTGGATTTGGGAGTCGGCGACGGACGGCCCCGTCGACGTCGAAGCGGAGGCGCTGCGGTTTCGCGAGGCGATGACGCAGTTCTGCGATGCGTCCATGCCCCGCGTCCACCAACAGTCCGCAAGGCGCAACGTGTACTGGTGGAACGACGACATTGCGCGGTTGCGCGTCGAGTGCGTCGCGGCTCGCTGCCAGTACACGCGCTACCGGAGACGACGTCGACGGGATCCCGTCGAGGAGGCCGCGCGGTATGGGGTGTACCGCGCGGCCCAGGAGACTCTGTGGCTGGCCATCGGCGACTCCAAGTCGCGGGCCAGGGAAGAGCTGCTGGGGTCCCTAGATCGGGACCCGTGGGGGCGCCCCTACCGTTGGGTACGGGGCAAGTTGCGTCCCTGGGCGCCCCCACTGGTGCAAAGTATGCAACCCCAGCTGCTGGAGGCGGTGGTATCCACCCTCTTCCCTGAGCGGGCGGGACATGTTCCCCCGGCGATGGTTTCACCCTCAGCCACAGACTCTCCAGAAGAAGAGGGCACCGATGTCCCCGTGGTGACGCAAGCAGAGACGGGAGCGGCCGTGTCGCGGCTCCGGGCAAAGAATAAAGCGCCCGGACCCGACGGAGTTCCTGGCCGAGCTCTCGTCCTTACTCTGAAGGAGCTAGAGCCCCAGCTGAGGGGGCTCTTCACGGCATGCCTCGAGCAGGGTCAGTTTCCCAGTGTGTGGAAGGAGGGGAAGCTGGTCCTGCTCAGGAAGGAGGGGCGCCCCGCGGACTCGCCGTCCGCGTATCGGCCCATAGTGCTGCTCGACGAGGCGGGCAAACTTTTTGAGCGCATAATCGCAGATCGCCTCGTCGGCCACTTGTGCGGAGAGGGGCCGAACCTGGACGACAAACAGTTCGGTTTTCGTCGGGGGCGCTCCACCATAGACGCCATCATGCGCGTGAGAGCCCTGGCGGAGGATA
Source organism: Sesamia inferens (assembly GCA_037179545.1). Lineage (NCBI taxonomy): Eukaryota > Metazoa > Arthropoda > Insecta > Lepidoptera > Noctuidae > Sesamia > Sesamia inferens. The sequence continues at coordinate 30,101,956 of CM073940.1, forward strand.
CGGTGTCCCGGGGTGGGGTGGTGTTGGCGGTGTCTTTAGACATTTCCAACGCCTTCAACACCCTACCCTGGAGCTGTATTAGGGAGGCCCTGAAATACCATCGGGTGCCTCCCTACCTCCGTCGGATAGTAGGGGCTTATCTGGAGGACAGATGCGTCATCTATCGGGGACGTGACGGTGCCGGTCGGCACCAAATGTCGTGCGGTGTTCCACAGGGATCGGTCTTGGGACCGCTCCTGTGGAACATCGGCTACGACTGGGTGCTGAGAGGCGAGCTCCCTTCGGGCGCCGACTTGACGTGTTATGCGGACGACACGCTTGTCACTGCCCGGGGGAGCTCGTACAGGGAAGCGACGTTGATAGCCACGGCTGCGATGTCACAGGTGGTGAACCGCATCCGACGCCTGGGCCTGGAGGTGACCCTTGACAAGTTGGAGGCCATGGTTTTCCATGGCCCCCGGCGTGCGCCGGCCCCGGGATCACATATCGTGGTCAGTGGGGCCCGGATAGCTGTCGAGTGTTCACCATGAAGTACCTGGGATTGGTGCTCGACAGCCGGTGGGATTTCGGACCCCACTTCCGGCGGCTGGCGCCCAAGCTGATGGGTGCAGCGGGCGCACTATCAACGTTGCTTCCCAACATGGGGGGCCCGAGCGCCGCCTGTAGGCGGTTGTACGTGGGAATCGTGCGGTCCATGGCCCTGTATGGGGCCCCTGTGTGGGCGATGGACCTGACGGCCGGAACACTCGCCATTCTGCGCAAGCCGCAGAGGGCGATGGCCGTCAGGGTCGTCCGCGGGTATCGCACGATATCCTACGAGGCGGCTTGCGTCCTGGCCGGATCCCCGCCCTGGGACCTAGAGGCGAAAGTACTCGCGTCATTGTACCGATGGCGCGAGGAAGAGCGGACACGGGGCTCCAGTCCGGTGCAGCGGCAGATCGAGCTGCGCCGAGAGGAGCTCCGTCAGGTCCTGGTGGCGGACTGGCGGCAGAGGCTTATGCGCCCTACCGCCGGCCTCGCTACCGTCGAGGCGATCCGGCCAGTACTCGACGACTGGCTCGGGAGGAGGCACGGCTCCCTGTCGTTCAGGGTGACGCAGGTACTGTCGGGGCATGGCTGCTTCGGCAAGTACCTGCGTCGCTTAGGCAGGGAGCCGGACGCTCGGTGCCACCACTGCGTCCAATGCGGGGAGGACACGGCGCAGCACACGCTCTCCGAGTGTGTAGCTTGGGAGGAGCAGCGCCGTGTCCTCACAAATGAAGTAGGAGGCGACCTGACGCTGCCGGCAGTAGTGCGGAGGATGGCCGGCAGCTCAGAGCCGTGGGACGCGGTGGTGTCCTTCTGCGAGGACGTGATGTCGCAGAAGGAAGCTGCGGAACGGGAAAGGGAGATATCAACTCCCTTCCCGGGCCGCAGAAGACGCACCGGGCGCCGAGGAAGGGCGGATAACGCCCTCTTCCGCCCCCCATGAATGGGTCCAGGGGCGAGGGACGTGGGGAAGTCCCCGCCCCCCATTGATGGACCCCGAGGCGCGCCGACACTCGCGCGCGCCTTTGAGGCGATGCACGGGGTAGTTTAACACCCCACTACCCCGTGCAGGAGACGAGGCCCGGACAGACCGGGCCAGCACGAGTGTGTGGGGCCGTGGAAGAATTTAGACTCCCGCGGCCCCACGAGCGCTCGTGATAGAAGACACACCGGGGTGGTTTTAGTCAGTAAAAGTCTGACATACCCCGTCGCCCACCCCAGGGCGGCGGGCATCCTATGAGGATTTCCACCCCGGCAAAAAAAAAAAAAAAAGGGTTGGGTGATGTTAGGACGTCGAGGGTTTGTGTTTGCAAAGTCGCTGATCGTTGGTTGGCTTTGGGGGCGTTCATGAGTGAGAGGGATTATTAATATGGAAAAAAAATTGTGTGGGTACATTAATAATTAATACAAAATATGTTATGCTGTCTTAAGAGTTGTTATAGTGAATGTGAGTACCAATACTAACCATTTCTGGTTTAATGGTACAACACGAACAAACCTGTAATGAATAAACATTCAAAAAACAAAAAAAATCAACAAGTCCTATTTAGGATAATATCATGCACTTACCAAAGGAAATCACAACAGACGCAGAATACGATAAATGCCTATACAACAACTAGAAAAAGCCATCCAAAAAGAACTTGCTGTTGCTTCACCTCCATAATTTTACAACCACCGAATTGAATAAAAATGAACCAGGGAAATAAAACATCTATTTTGTTATACCTATAAGAAAGTAAATAAGACTGTTGAAATGAATATTTTTCTTATTTTAACCTTAATTTTTCTAAAGTTATATGTACTTTCTAAGTATATCTTGGACTTTAAGTCTGAAATCGCCAACCCGCATTGAGCAAGCGTGGTGATTACGCTCAATCCTTCTCTGTATGAGAGGAGACCTGTGCCCAGCAGTGAGACGATAAAAGGTTGATAATGATGATGATGATGAAGCTTAATAGGTATAATCACACATACTCATGTTAAATAAGTACCTTATTTCTATCGCAATCTAATATCCTCAAACAAGGATTCAATGGGAAATATTTTAGAAAACAAACCCATAAGTTGCTTCTAGTAGCCTTTTATATAATGCATTCTCCGGGTATTTATAATTGCAGAAAAACTATGTATACTACAAGAACATTGTAGTAATATGGTAAAAAATATTTCCTTTGGGTGCAGACTTAACAGCTTTGCCAGCAGAATGTAAGAGGTTTTTTTTTGTATGGTGCTCTCTCACAATCCTCCAAAAATTGTGATACCTATCATATTGTTATACTCTTTGTATCTATCTATTAATTAAACGAATATTTAATTGTTCCATGTCTAGATTGTGGTATATTTAACCTGCGTCTAACAGGAATATTTAGAAATATGATAATAAGGAACCTAAAAATCTTGAGCGGTGTGTAGTTTTGACCCCCTTTTATAATTCAGTAAAATAGTTCACTGTTCAGAAACAAATAAGTATTAGAAATATAGGCTGTTTAAAACGGTTCAAGAAATTAAAAATCAGATATTAGCAAAATACTTTATTACTATGGGTACTACTTCAATTTTGGTGTCAGATAAAAACATAAATAACGCACGCTCAATATTAGGTACAGTATATCAGCACAACAGCTACTAATGTCTTCGCACATGGCATTGAACTCTTACTTAAACAATTAACACTGCATCTTCCTGGAGTAAATGCTGTACCATCTTGAAAATACCATATTCATAAAAATCCTTCAGAAAAAAACAAAATGTCAATCGTATGCAAAAAAAAAAAGAATAAATTTATTTATTCATCCATCCAGAAACTATCTTTTTATTTATGTAAAGCGGTTTTAAATATGTAAAGCGGGCCATAACAAACGCGTGTGTTATCAAAGCAAATAGTTAAGTTATAGTCCATACAAATTCCATAACAGTATTATTTTCCATTTCAAATAATTATGGAACTGATCGCCGCCGCACGGCTCCAGCCAGTGAGCAATGCGCTGTTCCATATTTGAAATGGCAAATAATAATACTAATGGCGGGAAAGCAAAAGTGTGCATTCACAGATTGAGTTTATTTAAAATAACGGATGTCCTATTTGAAATAAACAATTTTGTATTTGTATTTAAATTTGTATAAAAAAAATAAGTTTATTCGGTAATTTAAAAACTTGGCTGCATGCTCTAGCGTCTTTGCCAACACTTTCACGCAGCTACCACAGAAAATAAACCACGCGCCATTTTTCTCAAATTTTCTTTCCTTTGTACTTGTATTGTGAATATCTAAAAATGACAACTTTCAAAAACGAAGAAGAGCAATATATTAGTTCAACTCCACCAGATATACTAACAGAAGCGCACACCGCACGCGACAGCTTGCTGCCGTTCATATCCAAGGAGAGATACATAACCACGTATGAAAATTTCTTGAAGTGGAAAAACATTAAACAAATCGTACGGAGGACGGGTCTGAACAGTTGTGTTGCGATGTGTACCGGGTACGATGCGCCTAATGTTGTTGTGTCGGGAGTTTGGTCGTGGAGGGTCTCCACATCAATCTCCCTCTGGCGCAGCATTGTTGGTCGTGTTGTTGGGTTTAACATTGCACCACCTCGCTCAACTGCCGTCTTCCTTCCTATTCACTCAGTTTTTTAAGTGAATGGGTTTAATAAACTAGCGCGCTTTACCATCAACGATCGCATCACTGCTTACCATCAGGCGCGATTGCGGTCAAGCGCTAGTTTATAATTATAAAAAAAAACATAAAAAATGCCACGTCATTTTCCGAAAATGTAGTTTAGGCGTATTTTAATGAACTAGTAAATATAAGCCTAGCTCGTTGTGGATAATATATTCTATGATAAAAAGCACCCTCAAGATGAAAAATGGTGTCGATATTAATTTATATTCAAATCTCATTGCATTTTTAAAGAGACGCTCTGATGGTTATATAAAGACAAAATATAAGGTACTGTCATCAAATGACGTGGAAAAGTTTCTAAAAGATGCTCCAGATAGCCAGTACTTGACAACAAAGGTCAGTTTCCCTCTTTATTTTATGTATTGATTTACCTACTGTACATACTCTTTTACATATTTTTAACTACCGTCTTTAAGCTAAGTACCTATATCTTATTTTATGTATTGATTTACCTACTGTACATACTCTTTTACATATTTTTAACTACCGTCTTTAAGCTAAGTACCTATATCTTATTTTATGTATTGATTTACCTACTGTACATACTCTTTTACATATTTTTAACTACCGTCTTTAAGCTAAGTACCTATATCTTATTTTATGTATTGATTTACCTACTGTACATACTCTTTTACATATTTTTAACTACCGTCTTTAAGCTAAGTACCTATATCTTATCTTCTTCTTCTTCAGCCTACGGATGGTATAAATTAGTGAACATACCTTAAGCTCGCTCACTCCTAACCAAATAGGGTTCGAAGTGGCCGCCACCAGCTAGCTCACATATCTGAGCGCGGCGCAGGGTTTCAGCATGGACACGGTGCAAGAAGGTAGGGTCCTGGATACACTCCTCACGCAGGGTCGTGAACGCGTTCTCGATGCGATTCTTCATCTCTGCTGCGGAATTGCACTCGGACACAAACACCTTATCTTTGACGTAACCCCATAAAAAAAAATTTAAAAATAATCTATCCCCATAAAATAAAACTTATTCCATGTATTATGATTGGTCATGATGAATGAGCTTCATTGTTTCAACTTCTTCTACACTTTTGTGCTACCCTGATTCCTTGCACCTCCACAAAGTAGGCAAAACTTCTTCCATTGATTCAATGATGAATAAGCTTCATTGTTTCCAATTCTGATTTTGATAATTCTTTTTTGTTGGAAAGAGGAGATTCCCAAGGTGGTCCCATGATAAGGACATCAGGGTTTGATGGTGGAAGACCAGAGAAATCAAGGGGAACTTTCAAAACTTGTAAGGACGGCTAGTGCATTTGTAAGTTTTTTTGTTAGGTATTCTAAAACACGACAATTTTTTTTTGTTTGTGCTTGAATTATTTTGTATTGATAAGAACTTTACACCTAGATGGGTTGTGAGTGTCATTAGGGAGCTGATGATGATGACAAAGGTCAGTTATGGGAACTCTTCAACGATTTACAGTAGCTACCTTGTGTTTGTTTAATTATAACTCACGAACGGCTGAACCCATTTGGCTGAATATTGGTGGGAGGTAGCTAAGAACCCGTTCATGTTCACGTTCAAACATGGAATAACAAAAGAACTCAGTCAAAATACAAGTCAGCGGTTCATTTGTTAAAAATGGTATAATAAAAAGCCACTGAGAGCTGAGCATATTTAAAAAGTCTCACCGGTAGATGCATTCGTTTAAAGCAAGGAATAAAATATAGTTTAACTGCCACGATTTACAGTAGCTACCTTGTGTTTGTTTAATGCCCGTGCCCTAAAAAAACATGCTTTTAAAAAATATCAAACTTTTTTTTTAATAATTATAAACTAGCGCTTGACCACAATCCGGCCTGATGGTAAGCAGTGATGCGATTGTTGATGGCAACTAAATAGTTAAAAATAATTTTAGGCGCTTTGTGCCATAATTTTTGTATATTAAGTGCCTCACGCTTTTTTCTCATTTTACTAGTATTGTTTATATACTATTGTCATAAATTAAATTTTAAAATTATTTTTTACTTTTTAGTTTGATATTCTTTAAAAGCACGTTTTTTTAGTTTTTTAAACTATATTTATTTTCAACTTTTTAGTTCGATTTTTTTTTTAATAATATACGGATAACACGAACGCTTAAGTGGTACTCATTTGTTTTTACCAAACTTTTCTTGATCTCCAACAGACAGAATAGCAAGTGCTAAAATTCGTAATGATGCGTTACCCAAGTAACTAAATCTAAACTAAAAAATACTTTGCCTGCACAAATTACTGTAAGGTAAGATTGAAAAAAAAATTGAGTTAGAGACGGACAATCAAACATACAAGTGAAGCTAATAAAAAGCATGTAATGAATACTCTCTGTGGGTTTAAAGTTTCTAATAAAAAGCCACAAAGCATACTACAACTTCAAAATTTCTAATATTGTAGAAACTTTCTCTATAAAGCCGTAATGCAAGAGTAAATCGAAACATTGCGAATGAAAGCACTGCAGAAGAGCAAAAAATTGTACGTGAAGAGCGCCGCCTTAGTATGCGTCGATTTCATACTTCTGACTCACTCACAAGAGACAAACCTTAGAAATCAACAGCTAGATAATTTACGAAGCACAAGAAGAAATTCACTATTTTTTTCGCAAGGTGCTATACCTAATAAATGACAAATAAAGAATCATGGAATAATTATATTTTTTTTATTTACAATGATCCTAATTTAAAAAGTAACAAAACCGGCTAAATGCGTGTCGGACTCACGCAAAAAGGGTTCCGTACCATTGATTTATTAAATTAAAGGATTAAAGTTATTTGTATGAAAGATTACGCGGTAATAAACGATTTACGAGGTATTAAAAAAAAAAACTGCTTACTAGATCTCGTTCAAAACAATTTTCGTTGGTAGTTTTTATAATAATGTACATCATATGTTTTTTTTGTCAACTTTTTTCCACTTTGGAAGCGTCTGTCACGCAAATTATTCGGTTTAGAAAAAAAAATATTCTAGAAACCTTGATATCATTTTTGAAGACCTATCCATAGATAGCCTACACGTATGTGTTAGATGAAAAAAAAATTGATTTTCAGTTCTAAGTATGGGAACAATATTTATTATATTTTTTTTATTTTTGCATCATAATCTTAATGCGGTTCACAGAATACATCTACCTACCAAGTTTCAACAGTATAGCTCTTATAGTTTCGAAAAAAAATTGCTGTGACATACGGACGGACAGACGGACAGACAGACATGACGAATAGAAAGAAAGAAAGAAAAGAAAGAAAGAATTTTTTTTTATTCTGCACAAACAAAACGCACCTTACAACTAAATACCATAAAAACCAAACAAAATACAGGAAAAAAATTATAATAATATCATCAAAAATTTCCTATCCTAACATGCAAAACTATAAACAGAGTTAATTTGATGTCAGAGCCAGAGCCATAGACCATATACGATGGAAGTAATAAGTACTACGTACAACGTAGTACATACTACCTCGAATCTATAAGGGTTTTTTGCCACTTGGCTACGGAACCCTAAAAATGTGATCTTTTGATATTGCCTTTAAGGCGGAACAAAGTTCGCCGGGTCAGCTAGTAAAATATAATGATATGTTTAAAGTGAGAGGAAGTGCTTTTTTTATTGATTGTTGTAAAAAAAATAAACTCGATTTTTAAAGGACACGGTTTTCTTGACAGACCTATCTGTTTATTCAATTCACCAACATACGAGGCAGACCTGAATATCAGATTTTGTATATTAGATGTTTTCTAATATACATAATGCCAAGACAAATACTATTTTCAGTGTTTTTAATAACCCATATCGATGACGGCACGGATAGCGCAGTGGTGTGCTGCGTATCGCGGGTTCAATTCCGCAAAGGAACTATGTAATAATATTTAATATACTGTATGTACTAATATTTATATGTCCTACAAGTAGGTAGTTGTTACGTGTCTGGCTGCTTGTGTGTGTGACTTTATATGTATGTAAACGCATCCACGATACAGGAGAAATTCCTAGTGTGGGACAACGTTTTTAAAAAATAAAAGAAAAGTAAAAACTTGAGGTCATTTTTAGACAGTAAATCTATATTCTCTAGCCAGTATCGTAGGTTGTTATTTGTTGTAATTAGAAGAAATAGACGTTGAGATCACGTAAGTGTGGCTCGGGTCCTTCTTCCATTCGACGAATCCGGGAATAAAATATACAGCCCCTCTTTCTTTACCTGTGAGTTGGACGTCCTTTCTTTTCTGTATAATATTTTCTGCACCATCATCCGGCTCGGACGCCGCTTTAATACCGAAGAATGCGAGCGTATGTATACAATATGTAAAGAAAACCCTGTCCGACCCATAAGGATAATAAAGGTTAGGTAAACACATCACCAAATATAACATAAAATTTTACGTAATCATCATAGTAACAATACTAATGAATTTTGAAATAATCTTTTTTTCCCCGCAAATTAACTCCAACTTCTCCGAAATTTGTTAATTTTTAAAAGAGTGACAACACCATTTGGACTGTATTATTATAAGCGATGTCACCATGTGCCGCGTGCCCTGCCCCGTCGCCCGCGGAAGTATTGCCTATCGCACATGTATTAAGTTACCTCTTTTTGCGAAATACAACTTATTTTTTTTGGGATTTTTTTTTTTTTTTAAGTTTACACCGGCTTTGTATCCATTAGTAGAATCAGTTATCGATATCTAACAATACCTTCACGGATCGGACAGGGTTTTCTTTACATATTGTATGTAGGTAGGCAGCTGAATAACAGCCAATATAACAGGAATTCAAAGACTCTTGACTCAGATGAAGTTATACAGCTTTTTTAGGAAAAAATATATAATCGAATCGTTGAGGTTTTCTCAGGGAACTCCAAGTTTGCCTATAGTTGATAAGAATTTGGATGCATCATGAATTAGGTGCCTGGTCGGCATGGTGTACCGCAACAGTCGATCTCGGAACAAGCGCAGCATGCGGCAGACAGCACGGGATGTCCTCATCGCGCGCCTCACTATACTACTAATTGCTAAAGGCCAAGGGGTCATCCACCCTTAGCCCGCACTCCCCAGATTCTCTAATTACAATCCTTTTGTGATGCAAATTATTTCAGTTCATAAAGTTTAATCCAAAACTTAGTTTCAAACAATTTGTGAGGCTCTCTAAATCACTTTCGTATATTTAAGAAACCATGATCGAGAGTTTGTGTTGAGCGCGAGTCCACTGCACCGAGAGCGGCCTTTCTTTTTTTTTTCTTTTTTTTTTTTTTGGGACAAAACCGGCCACACTTTTTTCCCACCCACTGCAACTCCTGAAAGCTAGAATCAACAGTGAAGACCGTAGAAAAACGCCGAGCAATGAAGCTCGACGAGTCCCGGAGAAACGATTCAACTGTCTTGGGCACCGCAACGAAATTAATCAGAAAAGAATAGCGGAGGAGTAAGAAAAAAGATATTTGTTCCACTTCCCTCCATAACAACAGAACTAGGCAACTGGGAGAAGCCCAGTTTGCCAAGCACCACGGAATAAAATTTGATTAAGTTAATGGGTCCCAAGTAGGTATTAGCTGTTACAAATGATTCCAATAATAGGTATGGCAAAAGCGCCTGAACGCACGGAAATTGGTTCTAGTTTCTACAAGGTCCGTATAATAAACGACTCCGGATGTAAGTTGTACACTATCCAACATAATATTGCGTTCATTCTGCCAAAGAATACGAGTACACTCCCACAAGATGTTGTGTCAGTGTTCTATGTAGAACACTGACACAAAGGCGAAGGAACAAGTTTAAAAGAATACAGTTTACTTTTAAAGTTGCCATGACCTGTGAGAAATTGGACAATACAGTGGTCAACCTCCAGCCACGTCTTAGCCAGCCGATCGCCAACGGATGGAAAGAATAGATGGAGGATGCCCTTGAGGAATTATCCCACTTACTTTGCCATTCGGATAAGAGGTACTCTCAGACTCCCTCCCCTCCCTCGCAAACGCTAGGCGGTTACGATCACCCCACTGAGATATTAAATTTAGGCAAGTATTGACCAAGTTCTCAAGTCCAGCTCGGGTACTTGACTGAATGAGCAGTAGGCCATCGTCCGCGTAACCAGTAAGTGAACAGCCGCAAGGAAGCGGGATCGCGAGGAAGTCATCAAAACCCAAATTCCATAAATAAGGACCAACTGAACCTTGAGGACATCCCATGGTTAGTGTTTTAGTACTAGAAAAATGACCGAGCTTAAGTACCACGGAACCGTTTATAAAGTACGAGTAAACGAGATTATATATGTTTCTATAGCAACCGTGGGTTTTTAATTTTAACAACAGCATAGGCCACCAGGCGTTATCAAAAGCCCCAGAAATATCCAGGAAGATCCCAATTACGTACTTGTTTTCAGATTGGTTAACGGTTCTTCTGACAGAAAGCGTCGCGTCGATTGTAGATTTACCTATGGTGAAGCCATATTGATTACTATGGAATTTTGGACCGTTCGGTAGTAAACGTGGAACGATGAGACGCTCGAGAAGTTTCCCCAAAGATGGTAGAAGTGTGATAGGGCGATATGACTTCGGATCATCCGGTGGTTTGTCACCACACTTTGGTATTATTCGTATGAAACCGCGTCGCCATTTACGAGGAAAAACGCCTTCAGCAATGCATCGATTGTATACAGTTAAGATGGCATCACCGGCTGTTTTACACGCTTCTTTAATCATCCTATTAGATATTTTATCTTCACCTGATGATTTGTTGACCGGTAGTTTTCTAACAGGATGATTGTTACTTTTTCACGCACGAACTAGTCAGCGGATTGGATGAACAAAGTTCATAACACAGAAAGTTTATAACCAGCATACATACGAATATAGAATACTTTTATGTCGTATGAGTAGCTATTGTGTTGAACAGAATGATACTCGCTTGGGATGACACGCACTGTGGCAGCTGTACTAATATAATATCTATATCACAAGCCTGTTCTACATCACGGCGGGGCCGCCATTAACGTACACATAGGGAGCCGCGCTGCCTCCCGGCGCCATTTACATTCAAAGTGATTCGAGTGGAGCGCTTGTAGCATTAACGATATCCACACTATCATATTGGTGACGTGCTTTGTTGAATCGATTATTAAGAATTAGTTGGCTGTTACAGCCACATGTCGACGGGTGGCAGCGTATTGTGGCGCTAGTGAACGAGTGCCACGTGAACAACCCAGTCAACAGACAGATGTGCGTGTGTGTTGAGGTTCGCGTTCTTGTCAGCCGGGAGCGAGTGGGCTAATGGCTCACAATGTTCAACTTTATTGATTGTGAGCAGTACCATCTCTGGGCGTCTCGATTGCTGAATACTAACACAATACATTCAAATCACTTGCGCCTTGTCTGGTAGTCCTCGCCGTCAGATTAACACGATGTTTATACTGAAATATTCAAAACGTGACGAATATATGTATAATGAGTATCACATAAGCGGTGATTACTTGAAAAATTAAAGGAAAGCCACTTCACGACCTCCTCGCCCACAACAGGACCGACTCCACGACCTCCTCGCCCACAACAGGACTGACTTCACGACCTACTCGCCCACAACAGGACCGACTTTCCCAATGTGTGAATGTAAATTTGAATACTTAAGACGTCAGAGGAATCCCTTGGCGGCGGTATGTGAGATGTGCTCTAATACGGTCACAGTGTATCAGAGGCAGCGCCGCGGCGTGGAGGCTCTCCGTCACGTACAGCGTCCCCGCCAGCAGCGAGCCGCGCAGGCGATCCCATTATTGAAACAACATAGGTATATACAACAACGTAAACACACATAACTTGTACGTACGATACTCGCTGTTGGTGTGCCGTTATAGAAACGTCGCGACTACGAAGTGACACTCGGTACAAACTTACTAATGAGATCATACGGATAACTACAACTCACTTGTGCTTTCCACAGTACAGGTCCACTGCCTGCAAAACTGACGAAATACGTAAACTGAGACAGCTTTGTGAAATCTCACCACGCACGATTTTAATTCTCGTGGTTTATATTCAGTGTAAGGAATTTCAATTAACGTGCACTGCGAACAAATCACGAGTATAGTAATTTGTATTCAGATCTCAGCTGAGATATTTGTACATTCATACATGAGATACCAGAATCAATAAAATATATTTGTTTGTTTAGCCTCTTAGAATCTTGCCTTAATAATTAATTAATCATGGGAGGTCTTCATCCTTGAGTGTTATTTAGTTTGCATATTATCATTTTCGTGTACTATGGCATCCTAAGAGAGACAAAGAGTGCGTCATTTTTCTATTCATAGAGACCAATTGGATACTCCTACATGTCACCGTGGCGTGGTAGGTATTTTGTTTCTCTGGTAGATGTAAGTACTAACAGTAGTTTCTAAGTCGTGCTAACAAAATGGACTACGATTGTGCTCGGAGCGCCCGTTTGTGAGAATTTTATTTATATATTGTTCTTTTTCTTATATAGATAGGTATAGATACTTTCATAATGCATTTTAAACTTGTAATATTTAATATGTAAAAGCAGGAAATAAATGGCTTATTTATTATTTATGCGCTTAGCGATATACCTAAAAGTCCCTACGAGAACCTATCTAGGGTACGAGTACCTCTAGAGTGCTAGTAGCGGGAGGACTACTACATACGCACTCGCACTGCAACGGATCGAGTCGTGATCAGAAAACATTACCAAATTGCTATTTAGAACGAAAAGAGATTTTATGTATTATGATTTATATCATTCTAAGTAGTTGTACATTTGAAAATCAAATAACAAAACTAAACTAGATAACTTTTGTTATTCGTTTGCCATTGGTAAGGTATTTTTTTAATAAAAGTAAGCAGAACGTAAAAGTTTCTTTTATTTTCTGTATTAATTTAAATACGTTATAGATATTTTTAAAATAAATGTAGTGGAGTAGAGCCTAAGCTAGGGCAGATTGGTATAATTCATTAGGGAAAGACAACTAGAAGTGTTTGTTTGTGTTTGATCATTGTTTGAATGAGTACTTGTGAGTGTTGTGGGTGTATTCGTGGGTGTGTGTGTGTGTAATGTATGTGTGTGATGAATGGGATTACACTATCGCCATTGGGTATTTGAGTATGTATATATCTGTAGGTGAAAGCTAAAGGACCTTAAGTCCATATTTTGTCATTTTTATTTTTCAAACATTCTTATTCAGTATATCCGTATTGATCAAATGGTAAAAGACATTAAGTCCTACAGTCACTATTTCCGTAGATATAAAATTATAAACAACATTATGTCAATAAGCGTAAAAAAGTAAACGATCGTACGATCACTTAATATTGTTCACTATTTTAAACAATAAACCGATTATATAAATGTATTAGCTTAATAAAACTCCATAATCATACTTTTTATTCTATAAAGATACACTATTTACTTTTTATACACGGTCGATTTTAATATCTAACTTCGGGCATAGACATCTTTAATGAGCTCTAATGAATAATTTATAAAATGTGACTAAAGGTCCTTTAGCTTTCACCTACAAATATGTATGCGTAGTTATGGATAAGTGCAGGGGCGTGCACAGAGATTTTGTTGAGGGTATGCATACATATACTTACTACCCAAATCTCTGTGCTTACATAGGCATGGTTAAACTTAAAAAACGTAACGTACACGTAGTTTCAATTTAACATAGTCGCGTAAAAACTAAAAAAAAATATTTTACTATCTATAAATTAAATCAACGCGCCTATCTATTTTTAAATAACTCTGTAAAAATGAAATACAGAGTGGCGCAATAGAACGTGCATATTGCATCATCTTTTTTTGCGTGGTAGAAGGGGCGTGGGCGAGGGGAGACCGATATCGTTGGGTAGCGCGGTTCATGAAGTTTTAGTCACTATGAGTCACTTCGACGGGAAGCGTCGCGCATTTTGCGTGCGCGCATTTTAAGAAAACTCTCGTTCGTACGTAGTTGTCAGGCGACTATTTTGTTCTGAGTATGGTGTACGGCAAATTAGGGAGGCTCCGAGTGCTAATTTAATTAAAATCTGGATAAAGCGGTTTGAAGAGACTGGATCGACGTTTAAACCACACGCAAAAGGTCGTCCACGCACATCTAGGACCGAAGACAATATTGAGAGTGTTAAGCAGTCGTTACGAGAAGATCCACAAATGTCTACTCGCAAGAGATCGTCTGTCCTAAACATATCGCGACGAAGTTTGCAACGAATTTTAAACTTAGATCTTAAATTGCATCCATACAAGCTGCAATTAACTCAAGAATTGAAAGACTCTGACTTCATATCACGGCTCACATTTGCTAATGAAATGCTCAATCGGTTTTCAAATTTTGAAAACATCCTTTTCTCTGATGAGGCACATTTTCATATGAATGGGTTCGTAAACCGCCAAAATTGTCGTTATTGGAATAGTTGAGAATCCCAAACTCAAACATCAAAAACCGTTACATAGCCCTAAAGTGACAGTTTGGGCCGCAATCTCTGCCAAAGGAATAATTGGTCCATATTTTTTTGAAAACGCACGGGGGCAAAACATCACTGTTAATACCGAACGCTATGTTGCGATGTTGGAAGGTTTTTGGCCCCAGAACTTGAAAATTCCAGAATAAAGAACTCTAGGACTTGGTTCCAATAAGACGGAGCTACCAGTCACACATCAAATGACTCCATGGCGGTTGTGAAGCAGATGTTCCCTGGCAAACTGATTTCGAAAAGAGGTGATATCCCATGGCCTCCGCGCAGTCCAGATTTGACGCCTCCTGACTTTTTTTTGTGGGGATACCTCAAACACAAAGTCTACACCAATAATCCGAGAAACATCAGTTAGCTCAAGGAGAATATTCGTGGTGAAATGGCAGCAATCACACCAGCACTGCTTAAGAAAGTTTTCGGTAATTTCCGTTTGCGGTTAGAGGAGTGCCAACGTAGAGAGGGTCATCATTTAGATGATGTTATTTTTAAAAAATAAACTTCAGTTATCACTTAATAATTGCTTAGTTTTATTTTAACTATACCTTTTGTATTTATTTTTTAATAATTATTTTAAAAATGCACGTTCTATAGCGCCACCCTGTATATATAAGATCGTTTTGAAATCGCTAAAAGTTCTTTTAAAATGAAATATAAACAAATCTATGAGTCTGCTTTGGTCCTGTGTGTTTGAAATGAAAGTATAGTATTGAAATTCAAAAGCAAGTTTGTCTTTATAAAAAGTACTAGCTTTCCGCCCGCGGCTTCGCTCGCATGGAGATCGGTTATATTGGGCTTTTAGATTTCCCTCGTGAATATAATTTTTTTCTGGGATAAAAAAGTACCCTATTATTTTATCCGGACTTCTAACTCTACGTTTGTAAAATTTCAAAACAATCGGCTTAGTTACGGCGTGAAAGCGGAACAAACAAAGTCACTTTTCGATTTATAATATTAGGATATTTGGTGTACACATACAAATATTCCAGTTATCTCCCTTGGGAACTTGATGTTTTTTTAGGACCAAAAGTAGCCTATGTTACTCTCCATCTTTTCAAATAACTGTATGCCAAAAATCAGGTCGATTGGTTGCTTAGCTACGGCGTGAAGGAAGGACAAACAAACAAACAAACACACTTTCACATTTATAATATTAGTATGGATTATGATAATTATAAGTGGAAAATTGAAATGAAGTGAAATAGGAAGAAGACGGCAGTTGAGCCAGGTGATGTAGTGTTTGCTCCAGTCCGGTGCAGCGGCAGATCGAGCTGCGCCGAGAGGAGCTCCGTCAGGTCCTGGTGGCGGACTGGCGGCAGAGGCTTATGCGCCCTACCGCCGGCCTCGCTACCGTCGAGGCAATCCGGCCAGTACTCGACGACTGGCTCGGGAGGAGGCACGGCTTCTTGTCGTTCAGGGTGACGCAGGTACTGTCGGGGCACGGCTGCTTTGGCATGTACCTGCGTCGCTTAGGCAGGGAGCCGGACGCTCGGTGCCACCAGTGCGTCCAATGCGGGGAGGACACAGCGCAGCACACGCTCTCCGAGTGTGTAGCTTGGGAGGAGCAGCGCCGTGTCCTCACAAACGAAGTAGGAGGCGACCTGACGCTGCCGGCAGTAGTGCGGAGGATGGTCGGTAGCGCAGAGTCGTAGGACGCGGTGGTGTCCTTCTGCGAAGACGTGATGTCGCAGAAGGAAGCTGCGGAACGGGAGAGGGAGATCTCAACTCCCTTCCCGGGCCGCAGAAGACGCACCGGGCGCCGAGGAAGGGCGGATAACGCCCTCTTCCGCCCCCATGAATGGGTCCAGGGGCGAGGGACATGGGGAAGTCCCCGCCCCCTATTCATGGACCCCGAGGCGGAGGCGCGCGCGAGTGTCACCGTGCGCCTCTGGAGCGATGCACGGGGTAGTTTAACACCCCACTAGCCTGTGCAGGAGACGAGGCCCGGACAGACCGGGCCAGCACGATGGTGTGGGGCCGTGGAAGAATTTAGACTCCCGCGGCTCCACGTGCGCTCGGGATTGAAGAGACACCGGGGTGGTTTTAGTCAGTAAAAGTCTGACAGAGCCCGTCGCCTACTCCAGGGCGGCGGACATTCTATGAGGATTTCCACCCCGGAAAAAAAAAACAAAAAAAAAGGTGATGCAGTGTTAAACCCAACAACACGACCAACGATTCTGCACCAGAGGGAGACTGATCTGGAGATCCTCCATGACCAAACTCCCGAAACAACAACATTCAGTGCATTGTACCCGGCACATATCGTAACACAACTGCTCAGACCCGTCCTCCGTACGGCTTCTCCAAACAACCTGCGGAACATGACGAATCGCTTGGCGGCAAGACTTTGTCACCGAGAAAGTTGCGTAATCGCGTCATCTCTAGCAATGCTCATATTTTCATTTAGGTCCCATAGCAATTTTGTGGAAATCTGTACAGTAGTTTGGTTTTAAAACACTCAGACTCATGCACAAAGGGTTCCATACCATTGATTTATGAAATTAAAGGAATTAAGTTATTTGGGTGAAAGATTATGCGGTAATAAGCGGTTTACGATTTACTAGGTATTAAAAAAAAAAAAAAAAACTATGACTAGATCTTGTTCAAAACAATTTTTGTTGGTACTTTTATAGTAATGTACATCATATGTTTTTTTTTAGATTTTTATTTTCTTATTTTAGAAGTAAGAAGGGGGGATCAACTTTTTTCCACTTTAGAAGCGTCTGTCGCGCAAACTATTCGGTTTAGAATAAAAATATTTTAGAAACCTCATCATATCATTTTTGAAGACCTGTCCATAGATACCCCACACCTATGTGTTTGATGAAAAAAATTTTTTTGTGTTTCAGTTCTAAGTATGGGGAGCCCTCAATATTTATTATTATTTTTTTTATTTTTGCATCTAAATCTTAATGCGGTTCATAGAATACATCCACCTACCAAGTTTCAACAGTGTTGTATAGCTCTTATAGTTTCGGAAAAAAGTGGCTGTGACATACGGACGGACAGACAGACATTCCGAATCTATGAGGGTTCCGTTTTTTGCCATCCGGCTTCGGAACCCTAAAAAACCATAGACTTCCGAAGTTAGGTGACGGAAACCGGTAGTAATGCATGGCTTAAGGAATTGTTTCCTATTAGAAACTTTACGAACTGCAGTATTTATATCTGAAACGTCTTTTATCAAAATGTCACTTTCATTATTCGAGTCTTCTATATCATGAATACTTAATAAATCAGGATTGACTGAAGTACCTATTGGATACTTCATCATAGTTAATAATTTGTTTGAATTTTGGGCCTTTGACTTGTTTTTTTACCCAAATTAAATAAGATAGGTAAATGATCATAAAGTCAGTTATCACAAATGTTTGGGCTTTAGGGGTTTAATATTAATGTTGATACTAACAGAAGACCAACAACAGAAACTGTGTGACATTCTGGGATTGATCGTAAATTTATATCAAGGTATGTAAGAGAGTGGTGGATGGATTAGACAGTACAGTTATGTAATTCATGTACACACATAATGAAAATATCTTTAATTTTTATCAGTAGGCAGGAAGTGTCTACGACTACTGGTTCCTTCATGCTATGACATTAATCCATGTGAATGTATATAAATATTAGCTATTTCCTATTGCTTTCGCTGGGAAGAAGTGGTGGAACAAACTCCCCAGCAGCACAGCTGTCAGTTCAGTTATGCAACACTGTATGTACCTATTATGATAAGTAGAGGAGTAATAAAGTCTCTAATAATGTACAATATTTGTGGTAGAGGCTTATGTTATGATATCTAGTATTCAGTAAAAACCAACATGTCACAGTGGGTGTCTATTGTATAGTCGTTTTAGAAATGCAAGTCAGTGATCCAAGTTATGATAAATACTTCTGATATTATGCGTTATCAGTTTTAGTCTATCGTCAGAGGTGTTCAATAGGTGCAATGGGAACAATCAATAAACTCAATTTTCGCCGTTTCTAAAACTGTTGTATAAAGTTGTATTGTCGAATTCAATTTGTATTTTTGAGATACTTTTGCTGTTTTACATGTTTATGTGCTGGTTTGTAGCTAGTCGTAATTGTGGGAAAAAATGAAATATTTAATTTAATAAATAAATATATTTATAGTTAATCAACAAATTATTCATATTGTCTATATGTATCTACATAGGTATGGATATTTTGTATATGCGAAGGCCGAAGCACGTGTCCAGTATTTTTAGTACAGAATCTATGTATAAAATTTCAAAAAAATATCATAAAAAGTCACTAAGTTATGATTTTGTTATCTTATCTGGTTGTCCCAACAATAATATGTTTAACGCACCATTCGCCCGCCCGCGCCGGCATCGGAGCGATGCGGGGGGTGCGGTGTGTAATGTACCCCCAGTACTATGACAAACCGCCGCGCCGCGCGCCGGCTGTGTTGTGCGCTCGGTAACCACACTGCAACAATTTCTAAATAAATGTGTTTGGGGAAAAATAGAACGGTGCAAAAATGTTTGGAATCGATTCAGTTTCTTATTGTGAACAAACTATGTATAGGTTTGGTATAAAGAAAACATAACGTTATTTATAGTAGTATATAGTAGACAAGTGGCTACTTTGTATTCGGTGGCGAGGCGCGCTAAGTGGCTGATTGCCGACCCAGATTTGGTTCAAAACAGTAGCCAGCCTGTCGGTGTTCTATAGGATGCATTTTGGAGAGTGTGTGAGGGAATTGCAAGACTTAATTCCCCATCTCCGTTCCATCATCGGACGACCCGTCGTACGACGAGTATCCACCGTTGTTGACACCATTACGATCCGGACAAAGCGTTTCGCCTCGTCCTTTATACCGCGTACATCGAGGGACTGGAACAATTTGCTAGCCGCGGTGTTTCCGTCGGACTACATTTTGAGTGTCTTCCAGGCTAGAGTGGGCTCTAGACTAGCGCGCTTTACCATCAACGATTGTATCACTGCTTACCATCAGGCGGGATTTTGGTCAAGCACTAGCATACAATTACATTAAAAAATCGGGGTGTGGCTGTGTTATGGACACGGCCGTTTGTTGTAGGTACGTGAATACGTCTCGTAACGGGTGGATCATCACCGGTGGCGTTGGCTGTCACACAACTGGTTGTGTTAGGTTGGAATGAATCCCAGTTTACTGTAACTTTGTAATGCTTATACAATGATTGACCCAGTAAGAATTGTAGCCAAGCTATTAACACTGACATTTTGACCACGCCGCTTAGATACGTAGATTTATGTATCATGTTCTTCTTTATGTTAACATTGAACGCCTGATCATCGTCCAATTGACGAGGTAACTGCAGCACCATTGTGTCGACATCCACGGGTACATTAATGACTTTTCCGATGATACCATAGCTGCCATCGTAACGCAACCGACGTATCTGCATGAATGGCAGTCGCGGTGATACTAGACGAGCACTAATCGGATCTAAAGCGGGCAACCCGTTTTGCTTAGGTGGATACACAAATCCGTTCGAACGTGATAACGTGGGCACTTTGCCAGAGTCCAGTGATTTTTTACACGTACCGCACAGTTTAAAGTCAGCCACTGGCTCTTCAGGGAAAGTATTATTAAGCAGTGGTAAGTGTTTTTCATTTGTTGGCTTCAATGAGCGCGGAAACCATAGAGGATCACACACATCACACTTGTGTCCGAATGGATTGTTGATAAACGTCGTAGTGAAACGTGCACTAGCTGCTGCCCAATGCGTCTTCATAAACGACGATCGTGCACAATCGATGCTAACACAGCCCGATGTCGATACAGAAGCGATTTCATCATCCATCTGCGTAATTTCAACCGTCCCAGCTGGAGATGTACTGGCACCGTCGTTTATCTGCTCGGCCGCATTCATTATTTTACGTTGCCGGCACTGCTTGACTCGATCATATGGTGTTTTATTGGTACCATTCGATTGCTGTTGAGATGCCCTTTCCAACCGTATACGATCTCTGTTTTTCGATTTGGCTTTTCGACGCGTTATTTATTACCGACATTATATATTTTTAGATATTATTTTTTTATTTTAACACTTTATTATATTCACAGTTACAATTTTACACTAATTATATATATATATAATCGATAGATTTTGAAAAGCGCTGACGATTGAAACTTGAATGAACGTCGTAGCTTCACCATCATCATTTCAGCCGAAAGACGTCCACTGCTGGACATAGGCCTCCCCCAAGGTTCTCCACGACGACCGGTTCTGCGCCTCCCGCATCCAGCGGTTTCCCGCGACCTTCACCAGGTCGTCGGTCCACCTTGTCGGGGGCCTACCCACGCTACGTCTTCCGGTGCGTAGTCGCCACTCGAGAACCCGTCGGCCCCATCGGGCATCGGTCCTACGGGCAATGTGACCAGCACACTGCCACTTTAGTGTTGCAATTCTTCGGGCTATGTCGGTCACTCTCGTTCTTCTGCGGATCTCCTCATTCCTGATTCGATCGCGCAGTGAAACCCCAAGCATAGCCCTCTCCATTGCCCTTTGAGTGACTTTGAGCCTTCTCATAAGGCCCATTGTTAGCGACCACGTCTCAATTCCATATGTCATCACTGGCAACACACACTGGTCGAAGACTTTTGTCTTGAGACACTGCGGTATTTGGGACGAGAAGATTCTTCGTAGCTTCCCGAAAGCAGCCCAGCCGAGTTGGATTCGATGATTGACCTCTTTCTCGAAGTTGGACCTTCCTAACTGGATAGTTTGTCCCAGGTACACGTAACTGGAGACTGGAGAGAATAGTGAGGTAGGCGTTTCTATGCTACTGTTGACATCGGTTCTGTATAATTTTGAGAATTAAAATTATTAATAACGGTTAATCGTCATCCAAAGTGTTACAATTTCGTAAAGAAAAGCGCAAAACATCCAGAGTATTGTGCAACCAGTGTGAAACCTTCGAATTCCCAGCAAAAACTTGTGAAACAGCACGTAACGGAGTAACACGAAAAAATCGGGTTGCATACAGATTCCAGAGTAGAACGATACAACAGTATAATTAGAAGGTCAGTCCAAATTTACCATAAGTGCAAAGAACTATTGGAAAACGATTATTTGCAAAATTGCAACGTTTAACCTCAAAACTGCAGGTCATCATGAATCATCTTACATTTCGAGGAACGATTAAGCGCCATCTATGAACGGGTAGTCGAACTATCGATATTATAGCTACAAGATTAAGATACCTGTCACTGGAGGTCGCTGATCGTAAATAATTATAGATAACAATGGAAGAAATAAGGAAAGTTCTACAAAATATACAAAATGAATTAGCACAACAGAAGCAAGACATAAAGAGTATGGAGGAGAATATAAAAGCGGCTATAAATACAAATATCGATGAAAAATTCAACCGCTTTGAAACAAAAACAAATCAACTCGAGCAAAAAATCGAAGAGCAACAAAAAACTATAGATTTTTTAGATAAGAAATTGAGAAGGAAAAACATAATTTTCTTTGGTGTTCCAGAAACAGAGAACAGTTATGAAGATCTGCTTAAGTCAATCCTAGACACCATAAATAAAACAATGAAGATAGAATGCCCCAAATGGGAAATTGAAACAGTGGCCAGACTAGGAAAGAACAAAGGTAAAGTAAGACCAGTTGTTGTTACAACCACAACAACTAGCAGAAAACTGGAACTCTTAAAACAGAAGAAAACACTTGAAAATACAGGCATTTACATAAAGGAAGACTACTCACCAGCTGTTGTACAAAAACGAAAAGAACTCCAGGAGGAACTCCAAAGAAAACGATTATCCGGAGAAAAAGTGATGCTTCGTTACGACAAAATAGTCCAAATAAAACTTCGAGATAAACAAACCTATATACCCAAGGGGGTAAATTCAAATAAAAGATATTTGTCAGAGTCACCTGAAGCTGTGCGCATTGATAAAATATCAAACAACGGAGAGCAGTCGAAACAAATACGCAAGAAAAATAAATCTCAGAATGTAACGAGTTCCTTGCGACCTTCACAGCTAAACCCAGCAGCAACCAAAGCCTCTTCAAGCCGAGATTATCAAGAACCTCCAAAAAAACTAAGCAGCGTCCCCTCATCCTCACCTCTCCCAACACGGCTGATCCCCGTGGGAGACGTAGACCAAAACCCTCTAGAGAAAACATATTAAGTTTGTTTTCATTACTACACACTATTTTGTTTAGATTATTTATAGTTGTTTCATGTTTTTGTTTGTGTATACCTAAGTTTAGGTAAATACAAAGTCGAAATATTTTTTTTTTTTTTTTTTGTTATATGAACAAAATTTACCCTGTAACTGGCAAATCTGTGATGGTATTTGTAAAATTGCTCACTTTAAATTTTAAAGTAAATAGATTACAATTCTGTAGTTATATACTGTATAAGACAACTTCCACTTTTATTATTTCGAGATTCGAGACTTCAAAAAAGTTTAAAATTGCAAAAATTCAAAAAATAGTGTACTATTTTCGAATCTTGTATATTTAAATGTACAAAAGTATTAAAAAAAAAAAAAACTATTAAGTTAAAATCATTGTTTGAACTGGGCCAACACATAGCTTGTCTGACAGACAATCGTCGGACTAAGCAATTGGCTTCTTGGCTGGGATCATCGGGCACAAGAAAGAGAGGAGGTCTAACTACTCGATGGGTACACGACATAGTGCAAGTGGCTATCGAGCAATGGATGAACGTGGCAGGTGACAGGGACACTTGGCATTCTCTAGAGGAGGCCTTCACCTCCAGCTAACGGAGGGTTCTTACTTCTTTTTTCAAACTTCTAACTAGTATTTAATCATGGTTATTAGTTTTATTGTTAATTCTGTAAGTGTAGTAAAGTAAGAAATAAAAGGCTTTTTTATTTTATTTATTTATTTTACACGTAACTGTCAACAACTTCGAGAACAGAGTCTCAAATCTTTATAGGAGTCGGTACAACATGGGCATTAGACATGACTTTCGTCTTGCCCATGTTCATTTTAAGACCGACTCGCTCGGAGGCTCTGCTGAGGTCTTCGAGCATTGTACTCAGTTCCTCCGCGGTCTCAGCCATGACTACGATATCATCAGCAAACCGAAGGTGTGTCATGTATTCGCCATTGATGTTGATGCCCAGTCCTTTCCAGTCCAGGACCTTGAAGACATCCTCCAATGCAGCGGTGAACAATTTCGGGGAGATAACATCTCCCTGTCTGACACCACGCTGGAGAGGTATTGGTTTCGAGGTCTGGTCCTGTATTCGGACTGACATGGTGGCGTTTTCGTACAAACCCTTTAGCGCTTCAATATACCGATAGTCTACTTGGCACCGTTGGAGAGACTGCAGTACAGCCCAGGTCTCGGTAGCTTCACCAAGTCTAAAGTTATACTAAATGGAAATCTCGATACGCAGCAAAATGACCTTCAAAATGGCGGGGCTGCCCCCTCCCCCGCGCGCGATGTGTACAGTCCTTACTTAGCGTAATAAATTCTTTGATTCTTTAGCTATCTAAAATTACTTGATGGAAGTAATTTTAAAGATGTATTCACGTCAAAAAAAAAAAACAACCACAGATTTCTTTTTGGCGTGAAATTTTAAAGAGCAGTGTACAACACCATGGTTGTCACAGAACACCACCGAGCTGACGGAGTGATGTGTGTGCGTGGGACATATCTAGTTATTTTACTAATTGCATATACCCTTTTTTATCTAGAGAAAAAAGTGTGAGGGTCAGAAGCACATCGCCTCGGAGTACAAGCTAGATCAAAAGCCTGTAAACTCACAAGGAAAACTATTTGTTTCCTGTAGAGCTTAAGGCGCAATGCTCACTGTTAGAATAGCCAATTTAACCGACGGTTTTGCACTTGTCTGGCTCCGTCGCGTCGTAGTAGCGCACAAATGGCAATTTGTGTAATGCAAGTGCTTACACCGAGCTGCCCCCCTTTCCTCCTTCCCCCCTGATTGCCGCCGTGCCATGCGACCTACGACTAGCTTGTATGTTGTTTGAAATTTCGAACAACTAAACATTTCCAAGGTGTAAAAATAGAAAAAATCAATGTTTCTATGCCTACTATTACACAGGTCATGGAATCTTCTGATCTGACCGTTATTTTGCTTGTGCCATATTACTTTGTTGGAATTTTGCCTTTGGCGTAACAGTGTTTAGATTGCGCTCAACAGTCAGGTGGTCCAACCACACAAAACACCATACTCTTATGTATACAAAGTTAACATATTGCCAAGCCGTATCATTACAATGATCAAGCCCAATGCTTCCATTAATATTAGGAATATAAAATGTATAATTTTCACTTTATTATGCGGATTTTCATGATTGTCGCATATCCCTTGTTGGTCAGAGCAAAAATCAACAACAAACCAACATCAATATGGCTGTTGCCATTAACCAACAAACACACGCTCATCTCACTCTAGCAGTCTGTGAATTTGACATAATTTCTACATTTTCTGTAGGTAAGTTTAGCATCTCATCAACGAAACCGACTGCCCATACTGACCCACTTCTCCATAACTAAGCCTTACCGCTGTATGACGTTCCTATAAGAATCTCCTTAGTGGACTACAGACTTGCCCTATTCAGACTACATATTCCTATTCAGACTTGCCCTTTTCGGGCAAGTCAAAATTTGAATGCTATTGGTTTGCGTAACCCCGGCGGCCACTCGGTCATGCTGTGTCTACATGTCACTGTTATTGGCTCGCGTGCCTCCGCAGGCGAGCAATGGTGCCATTGTACCTGTGAGCACCGAGCAATGAGCAGTGTGAGAGAATGCCAGTACGCCGACAGACGATCCACGTAAAAAAAAAATTGGCTGTCTGTAGAACTCCGTCTACTGCCGATATTTGAACGTGATAACGTCTATTACATGGTAATTTTTTCTGGGTGCAATGAAATTATTTAAAATAAAGTAATGTATAACATTTATATTTTTATTTAATAGTTTGTTTAAATTTTCTAAAAAATAAAAAAAAGCAAAAAGAAAAAGAAAAAAGAAAAAGAAAAATTAAAAAGGAAAAATTTAAAAATTAAAAAGGATAAAAAACGTCCGTTGCCGTCAGGAACCGATCCGCGGCACCTCTTGAGTGAGTCGATATTAATCCGAGCGTTTCACCACTCGGCTATCAATGCTTTAATCATGTATGCGAAAAACTGCTACTAATTGTTTACAACCGTGCTTTTAGGTAAATAATATTGCACTCTAAAGCTACAAGGCTAAGGTTAGTTTTAGTACGCGTGGACTCCGTGTAGCGTCAGATTCGGCTGTTACGCAGTTTTCGCGAATGACTCCCAGCATACCGATTTAATAGACGTTATCACGTCAAAAATTTAATAGTAAATTTATGAGCGTTTCAATTATAATATATGATGGCACGGCTGCGCTGCGTGTCACGGGTTCCACTTCTATACGGAACAAACTTTTGAAGGACCTACAAGTAGTTGTTCCATACAGTATGTTAAGAAAACCCTGTCCGACCCGTGAAGGTATTGTTAGGTATCGATAACTGATTCTACTAATGCATACAAAACCGGGCTAAACTTAAAAAAAAAATCCCCCTAAAAAAGTAAATATTCTTTCGCAAAAAGAGGTAACTTAATCAATGTGCGATATGCACCCTTCCGCGGGGGGCGGGCGGCAGGGCACGCGGCACGTGGTCGCATCGCTATTCGCTCATAATAATACCGGTGTTGTCACTTTTTTAAAAATTACCAAATTTCGGGGAAGTTGGAATTAATTCGCGGAAAAAAAGATTATTTCAAAATTCATTTGTATTGGTACTATGATGATTACGTAAAATTTTATATTATATTTGGTCATGTGTATACGTAACCTTTATTATCCTTATGGGTCGGACAGGGTTTTCTTAACATACTGTATACACAAATAGGCCACAACTGCTATTATGTTTGGATCGTAGGTGCGTTGTTTACGGTTGCAGGAGAAGTGCTCGGTGGTAGGCCATAACATCGGCTGCCGGCAGAAGTTACCACCCACCAGACAAATTCTTGCCAAGCGATTCGTCTTATTCCGGCATGATTTCTTGTGAAGCCGTCCGGAGGACGGGTCTGAGCAGTTGTGTTGCGATGTGTGCGGGGTACGATGCACTAAATGTTGTTGTGTCGGGAGGTCGGTCGTGGAGGGTCTCCAGACCAATCTCCCTTTGGCGCAGCATCGTTGATCGTGTTGTTGGGTATAACATTGCATCAGCTCGCTCAACTGCCGTCTTTTTTCCTATTCACTCAGTGTTTTGAGTAAATAGGCTCTTAATAGTAGTTTATGAACCTGTTACATAATGAGGGACATTATGCACGAGTGTGAGTTTAAAAAACGAGCGAAGCGAGTTTTTTAATAGTATCACACGAGTGTGTAATACCTAATTATGTACAGTTTCATACACTACTTTATCTAATCTCATACATTGTATTGAATATATGAAATAAAAGATAGAGATTGATACAGTTTATTTATTGGTTATTGTAAGTGTTAACATTCTATATATTACAAATATGAAACTGAATATGGAATTGTGTTGCGTTGACGTTAGACGCACTCGCACTTGGTGTACGTGCAACTGGTACATTAATATTGATTTCATTTCTATTATTTTCTATGGCGTTTAGAATTGAGTTAGACACCAATATTTTGTTTGTCATGGATTCATCTATATAGCCTTCTGCCACGGCTGTCGATTTCTATCCGCCGTAGCGCTTTCATCATCATCATCATCAACCTTTTTATCGTCCCACAGCTGGGCACAGGTCTCCTCTCATACAGAGAAGGATTGAGCGTAATCACCACGCTTGCTCAATGCGGGTTGGCGATTTCAGACTTATAAAGTCCAGGTTTCCTCAAGATTTTTTCCTTCACCTTCAGTCATTGGTGTCCAAGATATGTTTAGAAAGTATATATAACTTTAGAAGAGTTACATTGCTACTTGCCTGACCTGGAATCGAACCCGCGCACTCTTACTTGAGAGGCTGGTGTTTCAACCACTAGGCCACCACGACTGACCGTGGTGACCACTGACCCTGGCGCTTTAGCGTAGTGATATCCCCACCGGCGTCAATAAGTAGGGTCGTAGAAGTGCGTCTTAAGCAATGTCCAGTATACTGCTCTGAACTTGGAAGTTGTAGATAATCGGCTATAGTTTTACCTAAAGTTCCAAATTTGTTGATGCCAACTCTCTGTTGCGTGCATTTTCCACGTTGGTAATTTAAAAAGAAACAGGCATTTTTACAAGAAACGAGCCGTAGATCCATGTATTCTTTACATATGTCATAGTATTTTCCTGTAATACTAAACGAGCGGTCTTGTTTATTTTTTGTATTACGAATTGTTACTAATATTGTATTTTCGTAAACTTCCACATCCTGAAATTTCAAATTGTAGAGTTCTTGTCTCCGATGGACACCCATAATACCGAAAATAAGTGCAGTCTGGAACAAATGAAAATAAAAATTTAGAATACAAGCAAGAACAAGAAACGCGCTAATACAATTTCACTTTAATATAACTAAAATCCAAATAATTATTTATAAATAGGTACCTTCGTTAAAAGATATTCGCGTCCAAGAGCTTTATTTAGGAATGTATTGAATTGTTCATATGTAAACGTTTTCACTTTCTTCCCTTTAAATCCTTGAGATTTTCTTTTCAAAAATGCAATCAATTTTGCAAATTTCGATATATCAACTTGGTTATATATGTTTAAAGTACTCTTTAGCATTGAATACTTAGACCACAGCGACGAACATTTAAAACTTTCAGACAGTTCTTGAAAATATGCCAATAGAACATTTTCTGAGAACGAAGTAGCACTTTTATTCATTGTCCATGTTAAAAAATCTTGATAACATTTATCGTATAATTTTCTTAATTGGTAGTAAATTAAGACTGACTCCTATCACAGCCTCTAAAATATCGGGCGGCGTCAAATTTTCTTCATTGTCACTTGACATTTTAAGAAACAATAATAATCAATTATGTGTCCAGTGGAACACAACAACGACTTGCAATGCAAAGAAACGTATTAGGCGCCAAAATTCTGCACCCTGTAGCACCGCGCACGCGCCAAAGCGCGCGCAGCCACAGATAAAAAATGAAATAGTGCTGTCTATGGTTTGTAATCTGTACGGTAATAAAAAAATAGTAGTTTATGAAACTGTTACATAATGAGGGATATTATGCACGAATGTGAGTTTAAAAAACGAGCGAAGCGAGTTTTTTAACAGTATCACACGAGTATGTAATACCTAATTATGTACAGTTTCATACACTACTTTATCTAATCTCATACATTTTAAGAAACAATAATAATCATGTGTCCAGCGAAACACAACAACGACTCGCAATGCAAAGAAACGTATTTGGCGCCAAAATTCTGCATCAAAGCGCACGTGCCAAAGCGCGCGCAGCCACAGATAAAAAATGAAATAGTGCTGTCTATGGTTTGTAATCTGTACGGTAATAAAAAAATAGTAGTTTATGAAACTGTCACATAATGAGGGATATTATGCACATCTTCATAATACTTCACTACGTTCTGAGCAACCCTTTCTCTAACCCATTTGACAGACTATTTACAGTTACACTTACACTTAACTGTATCCTGTGATCATTAGGCTAAAGGCCACACGGCGGTTTGGTACGTCACACTCACAAAATAACAAAACTCATCTGTTAGTGCATGTTTATGGAACGTTTAAGATCATCTTTAATAATTACATTCAAGAATTCCCTGAAGTGTTTACACATAGTCAACCTGATGTTGCTGTCCCTCTTCGAGAGGCTATAATCAATTAAGTAAGTAGTGGAACATACATTGAGTCCTGAGTCCCGCTCAACAGACAGCGTATAGCGACACTTTCAAATGGTAGCCTGCGTTGCACAATCTGCTTTGCCGAAATACATCCATGAATTAATATTGCAACCCAAAATGCCCGATTAAAGCGGTATATTGATCAGATAAGACAGCGAGGAGCGGGGGGCGGGGAGCGCGGGGTGGTGTAGTAGCGTCCATAGAATCTCAAAAAATACTTGTTGTGACGTTGATGTTTCATCTAGCAATCCACAGGTTGTCATTACTACTCATTTCCACCAGCTTACCTCGCAAAACACGACTCCTATTCGCATGCCTACCTTGCTTACCACCACTCCCGTCCGCCTGCTTGTCTACTATGTCGGCACAACGGGATTTACCTATCTCTGTGTGCGAAACCACATACATAAACAAAGAGAATACACCATTACCCAAATATAACAGCCTGAATATAACAAAGGGCGCCGCCGCCGCCCGCCGCGCTTAAACACAGATTGGCGCTAATCAGCTTACGGACACCCCTCCCCGCACCACCCCACACCACCACGAGCTCCTCGTGCGATATTTGATGACGTCACGAGTCGACACCTTGCGATGTACTTGTTACAATCCACACACACGCACACAAAGCTATTTATACAGCATTATCTTCCATCTACAGCGCACGATGAGTTTTCACCATCATGTTGTTAACACTACTACGATCCGGACGAAGTGTTTCGTCTCCAGTTTTGTACCGCGTACATCGAGGGCGGTGTTTCCGTCTCACTACAATTTGAGTGTCTTCAAGGCTATAGTGAATAGGCTCTAATAACCTAGTGCGCTTTACCATCAACGATTGCGTCACTGCTTACAATCAGGCGGGATTGCGATCGAGAGCTAGATTATAATTTATTAAAAAAAACCTGTAGTAAGCTCACCACTGACATTATGAGAAGTAATTCAAAATATTGTAAAACCTACACAACGTGCAATTTAATTACCAAGATAAAAAGTGGTCCAATAACCATTATATAGCAAACTAAAAAAAAAACAGCTTCTTAAGTACGCACAGCGTGGAGGAGTATAAGGCACTGCAGATATTTACTCGGTGATCTAAGAGCTGGCCCGAGAGTATAAGGTTTTCATAATGATACATAAGTACAATGACCCCTGTCAGGTGGAGCACATCTTAGGTTTGAGCTTGTTTACTAATTCGGTTGTGTCGCTGACTCGCTGTGGGTGCTTCACTTATCGTACCATCTACAGAGGTGTGAGCGCTACTCCCGTGCGGGCCAGTGCTAACAAGTTGTAACATTTAAAATGGTAAACAAAATATATATCATGCAGCAGGTCGTGTGTACGGCGCTCCGGTACGATGTGGTGCACCACAGCACAGACAAAAGAAACGATTTTACTAAATATTTTAAAAATACCTGTGAACAAAGGAAACAAGTACCCGCCGCTCCTTAATTATTTTATACACAAGCCAACGTTATTGCCGTTGTAATTGGAATGCGAGAAAGTATAAATGGTTTTGTCTCAGATTTAATAAAAATGAATAGGAGTAGGTAATTTCCTGCTCACAGTGATGAAACGCGACACACGCGTCGGCGGCAGGGAATTACTTTTAAGTATTACATTTTATTAAGAAACACATTGTGAGCAGCTAATGGGAGCCTACCGAATTGCCTTGTCTTGGAAATAGAAATACATGTGCGACAGATGTTGCATTCGCGCTCCACATCCGGCGAAGCTACGACGTAGCACGGTGCTACGGTGTAGAGCTATGTTACGACCGGTCAAAGACGCATTACGAGCTCATTTAAACCCTACCCCCAAGTAAATTACCCTACCCCCATTTAAACCCTATACCCAAAAGTAACTTTTGCTTTTTTAACTTTTCCGTACGCTAGGAATTTCTCCTGTATTGTATAGGTGCGTTATTTTCTCACTGTCCCCTTCTGTATACGCCCGTTTCCTTATTTCATGTAAAATCAATATGATTCCGTAGACATTGCTGTGGGTTTTCTGTTTGTTTACTGTTATACCTTAACCGACTATTAATATTGTAACATATAACTGTTTTTTGTCCGAAATAAATAAAACAAAAATAAATAAATATATACTCACATACGTAAACAGTCAGACCCGGAACAACTTATAGGTCGACCTCGTGATATTAATTTATGCATTAAGTAAATAAACTACCCGAAACTAGTGTTGTCGATTCAAAAGTTTATTTAGACCCTGTCAGTTTGCTGAACTGTCGTCCTCCGTGGCGTAGCGGTTAACACGCCTGCCTGCGACGTGGAGGCCCCGGGTTCGATCCCCGGCCAGGTCACGATGGAAGACGATCTATTCCTGATTGCCCTGGGTCTTGGATGTTTATCTATATATGTATCTATTATAATTATAGTATCGTTGAGTTAGTATCCCATAACACAAGTCTCGAACTTACTTTGGGGCTAGCTCAATCTGTGTGATTTGTCTATAGATATGTATTTAAATAAACTCTAACGTAAATAACAAAATGTAAAAGTACATTGTAAAAACTTCATTATTATTCAATAAACAATTATAACTGAGTTAATTATTATTAGTTCAACACCTGGCCAAGCTAGTGCCCAACAGTGCCCAACACCACCTTCGCCCGTGCTGCTGCTGGGGGATCTTAACGCCAAGTCTGCGGCGTGGAGATCCTCTATGACCGATGCTAGGGGTGAAATACTGGAGGAATGGGCGGTCACCACTTTCCTGACCGTCCTAAACCGGGGTTCGGTTCACACAAGTGTACGAAAGCGCGGCGGGTCTATAGTGGTCGTCTCGTTCGCTGGCCCTGCTCTCACTAGACGTCCGTGACTGGCGTGTCGCTGCGGAGGTGGAGACGTTGTCGGATCACCGATACATCCGTTATGACGTCGCCTCCCAAACCGCCGTGGCGGCTGGAGTTCACCGGCGCCGCAAACAGACGGTCCACACTTTTGCGCATTGAAAGGGAGCTTCTTGAGGAGGCCGCTGTTGTCCAGGTCTGGATCCAGGAGGATCGTTGACGTTGACGGGTTGGTTAAAGATATCTGCTTCAAGGTTTTTTTTGGTAAAAACGTTTTTATTTTATACTTTTAAGTTATAAAAAGTACTGTTCAACTGCATTTGGCCAGGCTGTGAATAGACTAGCAAACAAACCTAACTGAATGTATGAGCATAGCTGGAGACGACATTATTACGCAACTTAAATTCAGTCTCTCGATTTTCATTGATTGTCGCGACACCATGACGAGTAGAGTAGGTAGTGGTTATCTAACTTCAATGCTGTAAATTGTTGAGGAATTCCTTTGACTGTCTAAGTGTCTATAGACTTTATTATCAAATTTACTACAGACGTTCATTATAACTTTGTAATCCATAGGGGTACAAAGTTCTTATCGATATAAATGAATTAAGTCCAAATACATGGTAGCTACTGTAAACCGTTGAGTTTTTCGCGGAACTGTCCTTCATCTTCATCATAAGAACCCTAATGATAATCAGAATCCATCTAGGTGTAAAGTTCTTATCAATGCAAATTAATGTAGCACAAACACAAGGTAGTTGCTGTGAATCGTTGAGGAGTTCCCTCGATTATCTTTTGTTCTAGATCTAATGATCTACTACATACTTTCATTATAATCCATATAAATGCAAAGTTCTCATCAATATCAATGAATTGGGTCCAAACACGAGGTAACTACTGTAAACCGTTTAGGACTTCCCTAAACTGACCTTTCTCTTCATCATCAGCCCCCTGATGACTGTCACAACCTATCTAGGTGTACGGTTCTTATCAATACAAATTAATCAAGCACAAACACAAGGTAGCTGCTGTGAATAGTTGAGGAGTTTCCTCACCTGTCTCCCGGTTCCATCATCAGATCTACTCTAGACCTTTATTAAATTGTAGTGCTTTAATATACCTAATGAAAAACTTATTAATGCACTAGTCGCTCCTATGATTTTTGCAACTTCCCCTTGATTTCGCTAAATAACGCATAATAAGGACATCCGTCCTTATTATGCGACCACCTTGTAAATATCTACATTCCAATAAAAAAAGAATAGGGATGTATCCAAGGTATGAAAATGTGTGGTGCGGCATGGTCCGGGACAGCGGTTTTCACGCGCGGTGTTTATATCCCCTGGGCTACATCCTCACTCGATATGACCACTAAGAATTTTTTATGAAACCTGATTACAACTTTAATTTTTAAGGGGGAAAAATCAGTGTTCTGTACCTGAAAATACGAATGTTAATGGATTATAAAAGGTTAAGCTTGCGAAATTGTATGAAAATTGTGAATTGTGCTTCCATCTCCGCATTGCCATGTGTCAGTAATTATTAAAGGGCAATGCCAACTTTTGGCCTACACAACTTTTATTATTAAACTCACGTTTTCACTAAGTTCTTACTCCCAACAATTTAAGGGCCTTAGTCTCATTTAGTAGCGTAAAATGGTCACTTTAGGAAGCTAATTTCTAATTAACGGCTTGGTTTTGAGATTTGAAAAAAATATATCTTGTCTATTGATTCATGTACAACATTTACTAAAGATGATTTTTTCGTAGGATTTTGCCTTTTGCCTTAAAAAAATAGTTACCAAAACGCTATTTTTGGCTAATATTCGTTATTACTTCTAAACGGCATTGATGTGTGGAAATATTTTTACACTGAAAAATTCGCGGTTAGAAGTGCTACAAATTTGCAAGAGCGTATTTAAATCCATCAACATTTGCCAAGAAAATATCCTTATTTTGAAACATAGGTTTAGAGGTGCTCTGCGCGGGCGCGGGCGGCAGTCGTGCGTTAGCATTCAGACGGGAGGGTTGTGTCGCTTGCTGCTATGCTCCGGCTATCGCCGACTACGCGTGGTTGTCTGTGTGAGTGCAAATATTTACGAGCGAATCGTGTCAGTGTACGTTCATAGATTAGCTCGCAAATGAGAATTGAAGATGCGTCTGGTGGCGTAAGTATCTATCTACCTATACTCTTGTATTTATACCTACATATTACTGTATTTTTCTTTATAATTACTATTAGCTTTTGTAACCATTTTTCTTTTACAATTGAAGTTAAACAATTACGAATTGTTCCAGGAAATCTAGAAAGAAATCTTTAGACTTGAAAGGCAATAATCCGACTAACTACATCTGCTGATAATATAGAAGACTCTATTCAGGTGAGTAAACACTCGCACTTAGATTATAATTTATAGGTTTGTAAGGAGATTTAAAAATAAAAATCTTATTAGAAATTTACGTAACTTGAAAATGTGATTTTTTGTTTATGGTGATATAAACCAAAAATTAGGACTCAATTAAAGGTTTTGGTGTAAAAACAGTTTTACAAAAAGTTTTGAGTTGATAGGACTTTTAGTTTTTGCGATATTAGCAAAAATGTCTAATAAAAACTCTTACTTGGATTATTTTAAATGATTCTTCCTGTAAATATTTCATTTCTATATGTAATTGTTTAAAGTAGCCGAAGCCGATGGACGCGGGCTGGCGGGCTTGGAATGTCACAGTTATCAGTAAATTTTTTGACGTCCTCCGTGGCGCAGCGGTCAACACGCCTGCCTGCGACGTGGAGGCCGCGGGTTCGATTCCCGGCCAGGTCATGATGGAAAACGATCTTTTCCTGATTGGCCTGGGTCTTGGATGTTTATCTATATATGTATCTATTATAAATATAGTATCGTTGAGTTAGTATCCCATAACACAAGTCTCGAACTTACTTTGGGGCTAGCTCAATCTGTGTGATTTGTCCGTATATATACAGTATGTTAAGAAAACCCTGTCCGACCCGTAAGGATAATAAAGGTTAAGTAAACACATGACCAAATATGATATAAAATTTTACGTAATCATCATAGTACCAATACAAATGAATTTTGAAATAACTTCCCCGAAATTTGCAAATTTTTAAAAAAGTGACAACACCGGTATTATTATGAGCGAATAGCGACAGCGATGCGACCACGTGCCGCGTGCCCTGCCGCCCGCCGCCCGCGGAAGGGTGCTTAACGCATATTTATTAAGTTACCTCTTTTTGCGAAATAATATTTATTTTTTTAGGGTGATTTTTTTTTAAGTTAGCCTGGTTTTGTATGCATTAGTAGAATCAGTTATCGATACCTAACAACACCTTCACGGGTCGGACAGGGTTTTCTTAACATACTGTAGGATATATATATATATATATATATATATATATATATATATATACAGGGTGTAAGGAGAACGCTTCCGAAGCCAGAACGTAGATTATATACAACCTAAATGCAAACGGATACCAATAACCTTTCGCTTTAAATTGATTATTTTCAAGACTTCATATTTCGTAAACAAGCATTGGATAGCGTACGAAACGTGAGGTCACTGACACGCAAGGCGACGTCGCACGACCGCGCCCGCCCTTATCAGCCGCCGAAAAGTGCCGACTTATACGCAATTTACAAACATCACTTTTAAAATCGCAATTGTAGTCCATTGTAAAAAGCTGACAGAGGCATTTTACGTACCTGTCTAAATCTTTTGCGACCTTATGAGGTTTGGCTCGAACTGAGTTTCATTCATTTCAATACAAAGCCGGGCCCGTCGCTGTGTCGATCCGTGAACACGAGGCATCAGTATTCCTCAACACATTCTTCACGTAGTTTATTAAAAACACTCACTATTCTGCCCCGCATTTCATCAGCCTTCCGATCCAGCAGTCATTAAAAAGCTCAGTGAGACGCTCGCGGACGGGACGCGTAACGAGCATGGTTCCATCGTGCTGGAACCATGCTCAACGAAATTCAGCCACAGACACATTGTCTAGCATATCATTTAAATGTCCATTTATAAAATTAAGATATGCTGATCCATTGAGGCGCTGCGGTAGAAACACTGGTCCTAGAATTCTTCTCCTAAACACATCAACATGTTGCCGTATTCACGAGCACTGTACACGTATGCCTCAGGCATTGTTTAAAACAACAAAAAGTTATAACTAAAAAGAATAAAACAGCACTAAAAACGTAACAATACCTAATAACTAAACACAAATTTAAAACTAACAAAACAATAATTAAATAATCGGTTACAAACGTAACGC
Source organism: Sesamia inferens (assembly GCA_037179545.1). NCBI lineage: Eukaryota > Metazoa > Arthropoda > Insecta > Lepidoptera > Noctuidae > Sesamia > Sesamia inferens. The sequence goes on from CM073940.1 coordinate 30,138,570, forward strand.
ACAAGCTCACGAACCGAGTCGCAAGGAACACTATTATTAACTAAAGATGTACTATGAAGGTCAAACGCTTTGGGGGAGTTCCCGGCGGTCGCGTAGGTTAAAGCGGTGTGTTTACAGAGGCGAAAATGCTAAAAGAATAATTACGAGATCAGAAATCAATTCATTTTAATTGTTAGGAAATTGTACTTATGCTTTATTACAAACTGTTTTCATTTTCTAACTTTTAAATAAGATTTAACTGGTTTCTTAGATTCAATTAATTTAATTATTCACTTTAAATTGATTAGGTTTACTTACTAAATGAAGGATCCAGTTCTTGCAATAAACGAGCACGCATCGTGTGACTTTAATTACATTGTTATAAAGTTCAAATTCAATTGATTCACGGGCGCACCTGTACATGCGATGAAAATTTTTTAGTTAATTACAGCTGATGTCAGCGATCTTTTACTTTATTTCATTTACTATCAATTATCGACATAACACAAAACTGTTATTAAATTCACGACAGTGCATCAATTTAAAAACTAAGTACCTTCGATATGGACCTCAAGGTTAAGCGCGTCAAGGTCAAGGTAAACCGTAGCGATCGTCCAACTGTCGCGATGTCGGTGACCGCACGCGGTCTTTGAACCCGCGCGGGTCAGCTGAAAATTATTTACGAATACATAGCTTGTTAGAGTTGTAAAGAAAAAAAAAATGTTTAATCGCAAATAATGGTTTCATTTAACTCATTTAACTGTTGCCACAGCATAGTGTAGGAAAAATGCTTAAGTAAAATTGTTAAAAAAAATCCTCATTTTTTGATGGTATGGAGAATCACTAGCCTTATCACCTGTCTTCGTTTTCGGAAGCGTTTCCCTGACACCCTGTATATATATATATACTAGCTGACCCGGCAGACTTCGTACTGCCTCATCGATAAATAAAAGACCTAATCTTTTGTATAAAATGATTTTAAAACAAACAAATCGAATCCGTATTTAATAAAAAAGCATTTATTGAATAAAGCATGAATTATTATATTATATATTATTTTCGATACATCATGTTGCTTACTTACAAAACAGAGTTTTCCTGAAATACTGGCTATTTATAAGGTTTAAATTTGATATTCACAGACACACACTGTTAAAATACAGTCTGTTAATTAATTTAAAGCTTTCTCATAAACTATATTTTTTGTTTTGTTTTGTGGTGCGTAAATAAACAAAGAAGACGGTTTTCCGACGCGCGAACACGCGACGTATAATTGTCCATGCGCGAAACAGGGAAACTCCAAGTTGATTCCACAAACTTCTAACGACTGTCCTTGCGATTTATTTATGGTCATCGCAAAGGCCAGACGCACTGGAAATTGTAACCGTTTAAAATCGAATGGTAAGTCCGTTGGAATCATCGGTATCCGCGGGATCAAGACATCCTCTCCTTTGTATTTTCCTTTTATGATTGTCGCCTCAATGACGTTATTCATCAGTCTTTTCACAGCCAGTCTTGTTCCATTGCATAGTCGAGGTTGATTAATGTTACGCAGCATGATGACAACTGATCCCACTTTTAACTGCAAATTGTGAGGTGGTAATCCAGGCAATTCCAGTGAATTTAAAAACTCAGTGGGATAGTTGACTACGTCATCCTGGTTCATTACGGTGTCGACTGATTTGAAGGAAACCAACTGTCCTGGAAGAAAATTCTGAATCGTCGCATTAAGATCCTCGACATCTTTATTTTTCGCTGCTAATATTGCTCGTTCACCCAGCCAATTATGGTTATTGAACTTTTGCGCTATATCTGGGAAAACTCGCTGAATAAGCTCCACTTTTGAGTCTGTGATGTGACAGAAATCTGTAGGTAATGTGATGAATCCGGTCGAGGTGTCCACTGCAACTTTATTATTTCCAATGTCTAACAACTGCTTCGCAAACACATTTGCAGTTTCATCTTGTTGCAAAAATACTCGCATGTTAGTTGTTAAGTGGAGTGTCTTTACGTACTGCCACAAATTTGATGATTTTAGGCATGCATTTAGTTCATCAGCAACAGTTGATCGGGGAATAACTGGAAGAGTCTGACGAAAATCACCTGACAATAGAATCATGGCCCCACCAAAAATATTTTGGTTGTCACGAAGATCTTTCAACGTTCTGTCCAGTGCCTCCAGTGATCTCTTATGGGCCATTGTGCATTCATCCCAAACAATCAATTTGCATACCTGTAGGATCTTGGCCATTGCGCTATTTTTGGCGATGTTGCAAATTGGTGTTTCGGTGATTTGCATGTTTAGTGGTAATTTCAAGGCAGAATGTGCAGTCCGCCCGCCTTCTAGCAGAGTTGCAGCTATTCCAGATGAAGCCAACGCTAGAGCAACATCATTTCGCGATCTGATCCTCGCCAAAAGCAATGAAATTAAAAACGTTTTTCCGGTTCCTCCGGGAGCATCAAGGAAATAAATTCCACCAGATCCACTGTTCACAGCTTCTATCAAAGTGTCGTACGCAATTCTTTGTTGTTGATTTAATTGTGGAACATTTGTACGAACTGTTTCGGCCAATGCTTCAATGTCGTACTGATGTTCTCTTTGCAACTCGTGGTTTAATGCATCGTGCATATGACGATTGGGTGCTGTCATTCCCAAACACGACAATACTTTATTTGCCATCAATAAACACATATCTTCTATCATGATCAATGTGTCATTGTAAATTTCTTCAGTCATTTGTAGTGTATGATTCAAAGTTTGACGGCGCACACGATGCAAAACATCCTCAGACATGTCATCTCTATACTTAACCCACAAATCTTTTGGATTCGAGGGGAAACATGTCGATATGATAATCGCAAACAATGTACGAAGTTGATGCGGCGATGAAGATATTACGGAATCCTTGAGCGTATCATCCCAGTGCGAATCATTCTCAAGTAAATGTAATAGTTGACATGCCTCACGGTAAGTCGCACACAGCTGTCCATTAACTGTTCTCAGTTGTTGAAACGATGTCGGACCACGAACATTCACCAACAACAACCGCAAATAATAACATTCATCGTTATTTGGATGTACTGTGTAGATGCGACCCAGAGCATCTGAAGCAAATACATTTGGATGTCCTTCAACTGGTGTTCCTTGTTTTCGACGCTGAAACGATTTCGATGATGCGTTCCATGTGTAATAGCGTGGCATGTCAGCATACAGCAAAGTGCGAGCAAAATCATCAGTTTGACAGACTGTGAAGAAACTTGTTAATGCTGTCGACGGTGGATGTGCCGCCCTGTCTGCCGCGTTAGATGCATTAAAATAAACTCGTTGACCATTTTCTAAATGGACTGCCAAATGGACTACTGTAGGGTGTCTTTCATGGATCGCAAATGAAAAGATTCGCCAAATAGCTTCATTGCTACTTACATAGCGACCCATCTGGTACTGTGATATTTCATCATTTGCATTGGTTACACCGAAGACAGCCATATCACTACCTTTATTAACATATTTACATATGTACTTTATCGACTTCACAGAATTACAATATTCCACATTGATGTGAGTCTCAAAAGCTTTGGACAATATTGGCGAGTATGGCACAATCCAACGATTGTCTACATCAACATTTTGTCCTCTTACCTTCACAACTACCGATCGCCCACTGTCCGCAACTGATCGCCGACGATACAATGGGTATCCATCATTTCCCGTTATGGTTTCAGCAAGCAGGTCTCTTGGGTATCGCTTGGAACACCTACCGTCGACCATACATTGTGAATTGTAGTTGAAATGTCCGCAAGGTCCATGTATCATGTGTTTGGTAACTACTGCATGCAATTTTGGGTCAACTATTTCATCTGGAATTTCAGCTGAAATTATGGAATCAATCTCATCTGGCCTTATTTTGTCCACTAACCAGACTAAAATGTGCGCATGTGGCAATCCACGCTTTTGCCATTCTACAGAGTACATCCAACAACGGACTCGGCCATACACACAACGCTTTATTAAAAAATTCATGAGAGATTTTAATTTTTGTTTAAAAACTCTGGCGGTTATGTCATGTCTATCAACTGGTGTTTGGCTATGTAGTAATTCCTTCTTTATTTCAGAACCATTTTGGGTTACATGTGAATGTAACAAATAAGTCTGGGCGGCCATAATGCCTAACATATGACATAGCATCCTGAGCATATTCATGCATGTGTCGTGGGCTTCCTATATAAGTAGCTGGCAAAATTGTCATTCTTCCTACATTATTCACATTGCCATCAGCATTTATAGCATCGCGGAGATGAATGTATTCCTCTGACCGTAGCCGTCGTTGGTTCAAACGGATGTATGTCAATCGTTCAGTCTCAATTTTGACATACATATCAACTGCAAACTGATGAAAAAGTCGTTGACACATCAAAATATGATTTACTTCACCTTGACGGATCATGAGTCTGTATGAATAGAAATTCATAGCACTAACTTTTTTGTTGGTTTCAGCACCTGCAATCAAAAATGATAAATGTTTAAATTGTTACTTCGATGAATTGAATTTAAAAATATTATTTGATCTTGTTCAATTCATTTACCTGTTACTTGATTTACCATTTTGATATTAAAATGGTATCCATCTTCCCCCTGCCAGAAGATCAAAGGATATTGTTGTGCATCATAACTCCTGTGTGTTTCAGATACACGTTTTAAATTACTATTCCGACGATGAAGCACAATATCTCTAGATTGTAAATTTTCTCCCACAATGACAACAGCCACTTCATCAATGGTAGGTGAATTGAACCTCCTTGTGTGTTCACCGGCAGGTGTTTTGTCAGCTCGAATAATAATGTTATGGCTATCAGATGGCATCCGATCCAATGCTATTTTGAACATGTTTACTAAATTGTTATTCTCATGAAGAAACATTTGTAATTGTTGGACAATGGTTCTCTTCACTGTTGGATTGTGAGCACAACGATTATTAATTTCCGCATCTGAATTGCCCATAAAATAAATTTGTAAAAATTGATGATCTGCATCAGGTAGTGGTAACAGAGTTCCCAGTAAGTGATAAATTTGTCCTTGTATCTGTAATTTTTAAAAATTTGTCCATTAATTATTTCCGATATATATTTATTTTAGTACAAACTTGAATAATATAAAAAAATATTCTTATATAATACCTTGAAAGTGGGCATGAAATTGTCTTGTATAATATGTGTAGCACCAAATGATGTCATCTGGAAAAAGTTGTTATATTTCTGAATGTTGGTCAAAAAGTGCTTAGAATCATTTCCAATCCCAGAAACTAAAGAGCGTAAAGGATCTGGTGGTGGGACCAATTGTGGCAATTTTACTTTGCCTTCAGCACAACATAATCCAGTAGATTCACCAGTGTATTTTAACGCCTTACAATATTTACAAATTGTTTTCATTTCCCCAATTGTTACTGATTTGTCGGCACAATAATCAATTGCCGGATCATAGTGGAATGCAGCTCGTTCAAGAATCACAGGAGCACTGCGTCTGCGGATTCGCTCAATTTCATTATGTCTAGCTTGCTGTTGTTGTGTTTGATGTGCACGAACTCGTTGCATTCTAAGCCTATCTCCTACATTGTCACTCACTAAAGAACGCAATTCTGACATAGCAATACGACTATTTTCTTGATCTCTCTGTCTCTGGTCATCAGTGCGGTTAGCACGTGAGGTAGCTCTTCGCACATTTGATTGACTACTACGACCTACGTTAGGTCGTCTTCTCCTCGGCATCGTAAATTGTAATTGAGAAAATTTCCCGGTTATTTAGCAGTAAAGTGTCACTATCACAAAAAAGAGCACATTACTTGGAATGTCACTATCACAAAGGATCACCAAAGTAAAGAAAGTTCTCGCGCACGTAGCCACAAAGATAGAAGGATGCACTCATAGATATCGTAACTCGTAACACAATATAATATCGTAATACTTTTTTCCGTGCTCTGACTGAAAAGCGACAGACAGGATGTATTGACATATTAGTTGGTTGTCAAATCTAATGTCAAATATTATGATTGCGTTCAGAAATTTAACTTAAGATTTATAATTTAACGTTTGTGACAAAACTTAAGATTTATCTTTCAATTTCTATATAGTCTTATTAAAAAAATAATCGGACAGATTAACAACTGAAGTTAGCTAAAATTAATTTTCTCGAAGCTATATGAAGCTGTGAGACTATGCAATTTTGTCGCGTTCGCGATTCACTTTCACTTTTGTTGAGTTTCGGAACGCGATATTAGATCCTCCAACGCGCATATACAGCGGTAATAAATTACAAATTGAGTCTCCATTTTATTTAGAAAACGTTTATAGAAAAATACTGTTTTGAGGATTTTCCCGGCAATTATTCGAATTTTTCTCACCTTTTAAACCTTCCCTAGACCTCCACGAATAATTCAAGACCAAGATACGATAAATCCGTTCAGCCATTCTCGAGTTTTAGCGAGACTAACGAACAGCAATTGATTTTTATATATATATATATATATATATATATATATATATATTCTGTTTTTCACAAATAATATTGTTGTGTGTATGTGTATAACATTTTTCGACTTACAGAAAAGAAGAGAAAGAAACCAATCGACAGAACTTAAAAGTTTAATTTGCTTTTTAGGTCGAACACTAACGCAGTTGATTCTAGGTCAGACATCCATACAGAATGTCGTCAAGAAAATGATAATATTATATATCTCTATGTGCACAAAAAAACGATGCAAGTTCCATCATCATCATTCAGGTAAAATTATGCCTGCATGTCCTACAACCTATATTTTTAGTTTACAAATACATATATCATATACCTGTAAAATTATTTTTTTGTTAATTCTTAATTATTTTTTCTTGATAAATTCTTAATTCCTTGACATAAATCTCTAACAGTGTTGCAAGGGTTAATTAAAATGTATGTTATATCTTTTTTTAGCTCAAAATATCACCAAAACCTCAACAAATCTCAAGCTTGTTTCATCGAAGGGCGACGCATAATTAATATTGCTTACTTTTATTCAGAACTAAAGAAAATTGCCAAGCACGGAGAATTATAGACTGTGGTTTAGGATCTGTAGATATTGTTGGAGAACGACAAGTGGGACTACATTCCCTATTTATTTTTAAATGCCGTATGTGTATGGAAACATTTTGCACATCCTACAGAAATCAATATCAGCTGTGCAGTTGTAGGAACAATAGAAATAGACTGTGGCCATTCTCAACTGCAAGAAATTTCTACAGCTTTAGATATGCCTATAATCTCGCATGTTATTTATTGGATCGAAGAATTAAAATTTACAGATTTTAAAATAACTCGTGTTTTATTTGAAACCTCATTACGACGAAGTACATTCAATCCGACGTCACTGACACAGTATAAATAGGGTACTATCTCTTTATGGAAAACGGCCGAAACTACGCGCTTTGTAATCTCAAGGCATCTATATAAAGCACGGTTAGCGCAGCGGTTAAGCTATTGACTGCTGCGCTGCTTGTCGCGGGTTCAATTCCCGCGCGGAACAAATATTCAGAACATGTCCTACAAGTAGTTGTTCCGGGTCTGGCTGTTTGTGTCTGTGAATTTATATGTTTAAAAATGCACCCACGATAAAAGTAATTTCTAGTGTGGTTCAACGTTTTTTTTTTTTAATAAAAATATTACAAAGTGTCTAATGCGCGTTTGGTTTACGTTAACGCGATGAACTCGTTTATGTTATTCGCATTAGTAATTAATTCAAGGACACTGCAAAGACATGATACTCATATACTGAAAAGTAGTGAAAAAAAAATTCAAATATGTTGAATCGGTAGATATTACCATCTACCATTATTTTTTATGTGAATGTTATGATATATTATAATGTGTGGGTACTTGTTTTCCAAATGTCTGTCAGTCTGCGATCGGCCATTAAACTGTGTAACGAGCACTCCTTGATTTTATTTAAACATTGATCAAGAATACTAAAAATATATTATAGTACGATATTACCATTTATTAATGCAAAATATACATTTATCGTCTTGCATCCATACCCCCGTCTGAAATCGTAGGCACAAATCGCGACCTACACGCGGCTTGTCTGCATCTCTGGATATTCTTTGATTGTCGTTTTAGTTTAGCGCGCCACCGCGCGCATTTTACGAATTCGGGAGTACGGCGTTTAGCTCCGCCCACATGCACAAGGTCATTGAGGCTACTATAACCGTTAAATATAAACTACAAACTTAAAAAAACATATTTAGTACTTTACGGAATCGTGTCCAATAAAAAATCATTATAATAAGTAATTAATTTAAGTTTTTGAATTCAAGATTTGAATACCAAAAATGTTGCCAATCTTGTTACTGTAATCGATAACTCTAAATAAATAAAATCCTGTTACTGTAATCGATAATTGTATTGTAAAAATATTTTTTTATTGTTTAGATAGTTTTAAATAAAAAATATACTCTTTACTTATATTTACCGCCTCAATATTCTTTTTTCTTATTTATATTTTCTTAATTAATACGTTCGTCCTATTTTACAGTTAATAGTTTCATAGATTATTATAAAAAAACGAAATTAAAAAAATCGATTTTCCATCTGTGATCGATAACATAATCGTCTTGTAATGGCAACCCTGTTAATTGCATATCTGTCAAAATCTCGTATTGTTTTCTGAGAACTCAGAACGGTTCGGTTTTCTTTCGCTGTTTTCTTTTCGTATTCCTCTGCGTTTGCGTAAGTAACAGACTTATTGTGTTGAATCTGATGATGTACGAGCATTATTACGGCAATGGACTTCACTTTTTGAGGTAAAGTACGATGCATATTAATAGAATGTCAACTATTTTAGCCGATCTAAATGTTGAATTGTAACATAACTGTATTTTGTTTGTTTTAGATTCCAAATAACAGTGTAATCCAACAAGCAGCAATGCCCCAAATGAATATATTGTGCATTGAAATCTTTATATTGGTTGCGGTCATTCATTGTGTGGTCTCGTTCAGAAAGAGAATATGCTATCAGATGCGTGATATAGCAACAGATCGAATCACTACAGGTAAGCAATATCCTTCAATGATTTTATGTGTTGCTGCTGGTTGTGATGTTTTATTCTGATTGCAATAAGATATTTTTGTTTTTGTTACAGCTTAGATCAACAAATAAGACCTGTCACCCATGTTGGCAAAGAAGTTACCATTCTGTTCAACGGAACTTAAACACCCCATATCATCAAGTATTTATCAATCTTCTACAGCCTCTGTTGTATCAATGCCAGCAAACTACACTAGGGCTGTTAATATCTGCAGATGGGTGATTGAAGTTGTGAATGGGATTTTTAAGCAACAGTTTAAAATATTCCGACACGAGTTCAACAACAGAGCTTCATCACATGTCATGATTGACTTTTCTGTAGCTGCTGCCCTAATTAATAGATTTCGACCACCGCTCACAGACAGGTTTGATGCTGCCCAGATATTAGAAATCATCCAACAAAAAATGTTCCAAACAAATACTTTAAGCGAGTTTATTATACAAAATAATTATAATAGAAGAAGGGCACAATTCTCAAATATAAATGTTGATAACAGCAATGTCGCTGAGTTTCCCCAGCTAGATTTTCATGATTTGATTTTAATAGCTTGTAGTACCTACCAACTCCGTCAATATAAGATGCCAATATAAGCAATTGTCTCTCTCTCAAAGAAGAGCAAAAATTCAAAGTCGCCATATAAGAAGAAAAGAATATTTTGTGTAAGTTTTGATTGATAATAATTTAAATGGGAGAGAGGCAATAAGTCAATATTATTGCAATTGTAAGGTAGGCAAACGAACTGTGGGATGCTGTTCCCACATTATGACCATTTTATGGTATTTAGGGTGGGCTTGACACCAAAACAATATTGAACCTCCTGCACAGTTTCTTGATGAATTGTTAATCGAATTTGATAATGAAATTGATGATGATGATAATGAATGATTATGGTAAAAAAAAAATAAAACTATTCATCAGTTTATTTGTTCTTTAATTTTCTCTGCGTAGAAATGCATAACCTCCAATTTAAAATGTCCGAATAACTTCTTTCTTACAAGTTGAATTTAAAAATGGAAATCACAAACATACTTTTGACATTAAACCACACAAAAAAACGTAAGAATATTCACTGCACACAACAAATTCATATTGAGCCAAAGTTACTATGGAGACTTGGCATTGTCCTTTAATACAATTTCTAAGGCACTGAGCTTCCTCAGTAGTTACAACTGGCTCCTGGCTGTTTATAGTTTGGTACATATGGATTCTATCTATGCACACATGGGAGACATTTTACGTTCACTGAGCACTTGTAGTACAAAAGAGCTTGTGGTTCTTTACAAAGCATTCCTCTGAGAAAGTGTTCAGGTCGAACCCCTGCCTTTGCTGCGCACTTAAGCTATACGACCCCAGAAAAGAAAATTAAAATTACCTAGCGACAAACGTACCTGAAGCACTGATTGTAACGTAATCAAAATAGAGTTTTTTGATCCTCGGGATTTATAGGCGCGGGTTTGTAACTGTTAAAATTGCATAACATTGACATTAAATAAACTCACTCACGCCATCTATGTTTGAATATGCTAAGTTGTTGTTATTGTTCTGTTGCTAATATGTAATTTCACCGGTCGTACGAATAAAATTAGTCATGTCATCGCGTTCAAGTAAACTGTCGTTTTATTAAGTTATGGGCCCAGTATGTCCTACAGTAATTTTGTAGTATTTTTTTTTGCTTTTATTTAGCTTAGGTACATTAACAGAAATGGCTACAAATTCTTTTTTGACCAGCATTCCAAAGCTGAAAGGTCAGGAGAACTACGACGAGTGGGCATTTGCAGCCGAGAATTTGCTAATTCTAGAAGGAGTGGTTGATTGTATAAAGCAAGAAAGATCAGCAGCAACCGCAGTAGCAGAAGATGCCAAAGCGAAAGCCAAGTTAATTTTGACAATAGATCCATCATTGTACGTTCACATTAAGGAAGCAAAAAGTACTAAAGATTTGTGGCAGAAATTGAAGTCTACTCGTATGTTTGATGATTCTGGGTTTTCCAGGAGAATCACATTGCTGCGTAACCTCATATCAATTCGCCTGGAAGGTTGCGATTCAATGACTACCTACATTACTCAAATAATCGAGACGGCGCAAAAATTAGCAGGTACGGGATTTCCAGTGAATGATGAGTGGATCGGATGTTTATTGTTGGCTGGTTTGCCGGACAAATACTTTCCCATGATTATGGCCATTGAGTATTCCGGTATTGCCATTACAGCTGACGTAATAAAAACGAAGTTGATTGACCTGTTAGTTGACAGCTCGGAGGCAGGAAATGCATTTTTCAGCAGAGGGCAGAACAATTGTCAACATCGCAATGTTGGCAATAATAAAAAGAATGACAGCTCTCGTAGCAACAATGGCGGCGCCGGCGCTGGTACGTTAAGCTCGAAAAAAAAGAAAACAGATAAACAGAGAATAAAATGTTATAAGTGCAAAGAATTCGGGCATTACAAGTCTCAGTGCACCAAGGAACCAAACCAGCAATTTGTAATTAAGACGACGAACGCTTTTTTTTCTTTTCGAAATTATTGTAAAAATGACTTTTACTTGGATAGCGGTGCCAGTGTTCATATGACCTCAGATGTAAACATTGTGAAGAATCCATGTTTTACACCTCAAATAAAGGAGATAATAGCAGCAAACAAAAGTGCTATGCCTGTATTGTGTTGTGGTGATGTAAATATAATTACAAAAACAGATGGTTGCAGATATGATGTGACTTTAAAGGAAGTTTTATGTGTACCTAACCGCTCGACAAATTTAATTTCTGTCAGTCAGTTTATCAAAAACGGCATCAGTGTACAGTTTAAAAACAACTGCTGTTATATTTATAATGTACAAAACAGTTTAGTTGGAATTGCTGATGAAATGAATGGTGTATACAAGTTAAGGTTGGAAAGCAAGCAGTGTTTGTTTACTTCTACTACTGAAGATACTAGTAGTGAAGTTTGGCACAGAAGAATGGGACATTTCAACATGAATGATTTAAAAAAGACGAGAGATGGAGCAGTCACGGCTATTTCATACTCAGATAAGTCAGAGATCAACAAAAGTACATGTAGGTACAGTATGTTGTGAAGGAAAGAAGTCGCGCTTGCAATTTTGGTCATGCAGGAACAAGGAGCAGCAAGCCTTTGGATGTTATCCACGCTGATGTTTGTGGACCAATGGAGATAATTTCAATTGGTGGATCAAGGTACCTACTTTCTTATATTTGTTGACGACTTTACCCGTATGGCTTTTGTTTACTTTCTCAAAGCAAAAAGCGAAGTTTTTATGTTTTTTAAAGAGTTTAAGTCATTGGTAGAAAACCAACAGAATACAAAAATTAAAATTTTTCGGACAGATAATGGCTTGGAGTTCTGTAGTTCTGCAAAAGGTCAAGCCTACGTGGCTTTAAGCCCCGTAAAAAGTTTTGATGGGGTCGGTATATGCGATCTCGACCAAGGAAAGCTGTTTATCAATCCTCATGACAAAATGGCTCTGGGAGAATTGCAGAGATTAAGAAACAATAAAGATTAAACTTTGGTTATTCTAGATTTTCAGTAAAAACATAAATCGATTTATCTCTTTCATTCCGACATTCCAGGGTTTCATCCGCCACATCCCATTTCCAGCATCAGGTCCTCGTCAAATAGGATATGTCAATATGAAGAGGACCAGTCAAGAGTAATTCAACGAGCCCAAACTCGATGGGTTTACTAAAAGGTAGACCAGGGTTACAGGATACGAAACCTTGGTCTTTTAGTAAACCTTCGAGCCATATCATCAAAATAGCTCAGAGGTTCCGGATCTCTAGCACCAGGTCCTCGTCAATTAGAAACATAAAGAGGACTAGTTAAGGCAAATCCAACGAGCCTAAACTTGATTGGTTTACTAAAAGGCAGTCATGGGGTTACGTCTCCTATCTTCGAGCCCTATCATCAGACCAGCTCAGAGGTTCCAGAAGACATTAGTGTTTCAAATGTCAGATCCCACATATGCTTGTAAGCAAACTGAGCTTGTAACATTCCTATCACAGCTAACAAACGACCTAATGATCTTGAAGACCTGAACCAATTTCCACCAAACATAGCTAAGAACACTCTCGACTGATATACCTTTCAAACAACAAAACCGCATTAAAATCGGATCATCCGTTTGGGAGTTATGATGCCACAGACAGACATACACATTTACACACACAGACATGTCAAACTTATAACACGTCGTTTTTGCGTCGGGAGTTAAAAAAGAAAACAAAACAATTGTTATTTAACACAAGTAACAACAGTCTAAGTTTATATTTTTTGACAGTCAAGAATTCTGTTATACTTATACTAGTGTGCTTTGACTATCAAACAATTTCGAAGTCGCTTTTTACATGCTTTTTATTAGATTACTTGTATGTTTGCTTGCTTGTTTGTTTGTCCGTCTCTAACTCAAATTTTTTTTCAACCTTACCTTACATTAATTTCTGCAGGCAAAATACTTTTTAGTTTAGATTTAGATTTAGTTACTTGGGTAACGCATCATTACGAATTTTAGCACTTGCTATTCTGTCTGTTGGAGATAAAAAAAAGTTTGGCAAAAACAAATGAACACCACTTAAGCGTTCGTGTTATCCGTATATTATTTAAAAAAAGAATATCGAACTAAACAGTTGAAAATAAATATAGTTTAAAAAACGAAAAAAAAAACATGCTTTTAAAGAATAAAACTTAAAAATCATTTTAAAATTAAATTTATGACAATAGTATATAAACAATGCTAGTAAAATGAGTATGAGTAATAATACAAAAATTATGGCACAAAGCGCCTCACGCTTTTTTCTCATTTATCTCATGTATTGTTTATGTACTACAAGTGGCCCGATACGTGCTTTAAACAAATTTATTGGATCATTAAAATTATTTTTTCGAACATTATATATGTTTTTTAATTGCTAGCAATTTTAAAACATAATCCAAAACATATGATTATTAAACAAACGACTGGGAGTAAGTAACGCTTCCGAACGGGCAACATAAAGTTGGCCATTTGAAAAACATGTTTCCTCCAAATTCAGACCACAAACGTGAAATTTTTGCCCTTGGGCTTTGTTGATGGACATAGCAAATGATAGACGCACAGGATATTGTAATCGTTTGAATTCAAATGGCATATGAATGGGATCATAGGGACACGCGGTATCAAACAAACTTCTCCTTTTGATTTACCACTTGAGATCGTAGCTTCAATTAAATTTGGTAATAAGTTTTACACTGCCAATTTGGTGCCATTGCACAGTTTTGGTGGATTATAAAATTACAAAGAAAGTGGCATTAATTTTTATATAATTATATAGAAGAAAGTGAAAGGTGAGTCCGTTCTTGAGATATAAAATTATTAAGGCTTTACCGTTTATCAAAAACATCAAGCTATTTATGAAGCATCCCTTCCCGCTTCAACGTCCTCGTATCAAGAAAATTCATCATCTGATTCTGAAGTAATGGATTTACAAGACTATTTACCCACCCCACCCGAGAGCGCACAGTCAGATCCTAATAAAACTTTAATGAGAAAAAATTTTATCACTCCAAATTTAGTAGCAGCTCTAGATAGGTGTAAGTTAAGGATGAGGAATTCGGTGTTTATTATTGAAGCTACTACTGAAGCACTTGGACTCAATATTGACGAATTTCCTATTAGCAAGTCCACCATTCAAAGAATTCGAACGGAGAAATGAAAAGAGCGGGCAGAAGCTTCAAAAATCGATTTCCAAAACGGGCCAGAATTTTTTATTTTAGTTATTTTCATAGACTTACGACTTATGGGATTCTTCTCTGGGGAACTTGTACGGACATCAATACCATCTTTGTTTTACAGAAAAGGGCTGTTCGAGCCATTTACAACCTTGGTCCTAGAGATTCTCTTAGAGAAAAATTCAGAAAGGTGAACATTCTGACTGTAGCTTCACTATATATATTTGAAAATCTTATGTATGTACATAAAAATATTTTTTTTTTTTATAAATTATAAACTAGCGCTTGACCGCAATCCCGCCTGATGGTAAGCAGTGACGCGATCGTTGATGGTAAAGCGCGCTAGTTTATTAAGAGCCTATTCACTCTAGCCTTGAAGACACTCAAATTGTAATGTGACGGAAACACCGACGCCGGCAAATCGTCCTAGTCCCTCGATGTACGCGGTATAAAGGAGGAAGCAAAACGCTCGAATTTTAAGAAAATAAGCGATGTTCATAATGTAAATACCAGGAACAAACACAATCTTGCTGTACACTCGTCTCCACAGAGTAGGCAACTCGTTCATGGGTCAATGTATACACTTTTATAACAAGCTTCCCATGGACATTCGAAACTTACCCATTAAACGATATAAAACCTATATAAAGGCCAAACTTTGCAAAAAGGGGTATTATAAAATCTCAGATTATTTAGAGGACAGAGAGGCTTGGGACTGAGCTGCTCGCTCTGTTAAGCATTGTTATTAAGCAATATGCGTATAACGTAAATTATTGTAAACATTTTCATTTTTAATGTCTGGACTTGAAAAAAGACGATGATCCCTGAGTTTGTTTCGGCTATTTCTTCTCAGAGGTAGTCAGTTAGGAAACGCCGGCTTCATCTAGTTTAAAAAAAAAAGGAAAAAAACATATGACGTGTGAAAGTGATCGGTGATCCTACTTGCTTGATAAACGATTTCATTTTATTTCATTTCATTTCGAGGTGCCGGATACTGTAACTGTCCACTGGGACGGAAAACTGTTGCCGGTTGTTGATGTGCGCCAATATAAAGAGGATCGCCTCCCGATAGTGATTTCATGTGGCGATAAAGAACAACTTAGCGGTGTCAAAGTTGGGTAGCTATACTGGAACTGAACAAGCACAAGCAGTTTGGGATGTTAATAACTTATCGAAGAAAAACCCATCAGCTCACAGTAAACGCTACATCCTCTCGAAAGAAGACTTATGAGGTGCACTTTACGAGAAAAATATCAACGACTTCATTTCCATGAAAAGCAAGGCCTTGTTCATCTTTTGAAAATTGATGACCGGTTTCTCAAAGAGTGTCTTACTTCATGGTAAAATAATGCTGCGTTTGTATTATCTAAAAAATTGATTATGGCACTAAGAGCTATTATTGATACGGCAGAGAGAGAGCAGTAAAGTTAATGCAAGACTTCCATGGAAAGAGGAACAAAAACATTTTTTACTACGTTGCGTACCTACAGGAACACAGAGTGTTATACCTACCCAAACTGTAAAAAGAAAACTTAGAAAAGAAAATTTTGTAAATAACACTTTTATAATAAATCAGTTTCAACTAAATATACGATTGAGGTACAATAGTAGGTACTTTATTTATTTAATAAAAATTAAATTCTATAATGCCCTCTATATTTTTCATACAAACATTTTGTTTGAGTTTGTTTGAGAATAAAGTTTCAGATCAAGTCGACACGGGTTATCGTTATCCGAGCCCAAAGATATTTTTTATTTTGGTTATTAGGGTCATTTAGAAAAAAATATAAAGGGTATGTATATTTAAATTCGAAAATAAAAATTTCACCCGTATAGGCTGGGACACCCCAGTCTACATATGTACATACATTAAGACTCCAGTTAGTAATCCTCACAGTAAAATGAACCATTGTTTTGTTTACGTTTATTTTTACATTACATTATTTTTGTCTATCCTATGTTATACATCAATTTTATTAACCGACTTCAAAAAAGGAGGAGGTTCTAAATTTGAATAGTTTTGAAGTGAAACTTCTTTACGCACGCTTGACTTGGGGAGTAAGCTGGCGAACGCGTGACGTAAGCGTTACGAAAAGTGATCGGGCAAGGCGAACGGAAGTTAAGTGGGGGATATAAGCACAGAGGCGCCCGTGGCGCGAGTTTGGTACTACAAGGTCTACAACGAGTTTTTTTTTTTTCAATTAAAATAGAAAATCTATGCAAAAATATTAATTTGCCAATGAAACCATGAAATAAATTTAAATATTTATAGAAAATTAATATATGTATATGTGTATACATGTATATATTGTACAAATGGAGCGAAAGAAGTTTCACTTCAGTCGTGTGGTCATAAGCACACTCGTTTTTTTTTTTATAATTATTTACTTTTACCGATCACTCTAAGACGCCTGAACCAAATCGCAAAATTCTTTGTTTTATTTCTCGGGTAGTTCCATAGTGACCCGGCCAGAAGCTGGGTACACCTATGACTTTGTGTGGAATTAATTTATTTATATTGATGAGAACTTTACGCCCATATGGTTTAAAGGTCTGCAGTAAATCTGATGATGAAGACCACAGACAGTGGAGGAACTTTTTCAATAATTTACAGCATTGGAGTTTAAATAGGACAACCACTCGTTATGCTTGTGCAACAATCAAAATAAAGAGACTGAATGTAAGTTGCGTAATCGCGTCACCTGTCTCTCCCCAAACGAGCTTACGCAGCGATTGTAGCCGCTAAAACGCCTGTTGAGTCACAGAATTCGCAGGTAAACTAGCGGATAAAACAAAAGGGGGTAAACGGAGCCTGTCAAACCCAAAGTAGGTTTGAAAAGGCTGGGGTATATTATGATAGAGAAGAGGAAGAAGAAATCAGTGCGGTACTGCTCTCACAGGACCCAACGTGCTGTTGCGTCCAGCAGTACAAATCAGTGCGGTACTGCTCTCACAGGACCCTACATGCTGCTGCGTCTAGCACTACCGATGATGCTGTTCTATGTGTCCAGACTGCACGACTCCACGAAAATTGAGGATATTGTGCAGTATCTGCGCTTCAAGACCAACTGGACTTTGCGGGTCAAGAGGTTGGAGCCGCCTCACAACACGAATTTCAAGTTGTTCGTGGTGCATGTTCCGACACATCATCTCGAGAAGTTCCTCAAAGAAGATTTCTGGCCGGTAGGTGTTGTGCATCGCCGGTTTCGTGACCAGCTAGGTACGTTGACATCAGTCAGCGAAACACGATGCCCACACTTCGCGTACGTTAGGTGTAGTAAATAATGTTATATGTACCTACATATTTATAGTATTTTAAGTTTTTATGTTGGCATGTTTTTATTATTTAGTATTGTATATGTTTATGTGGGTCTTGATGCCTGAAATAAATAGATAAATACATAAACAAATAGCTGTATTCGACACTTTAAAAAACTAAAAATATTGACACTGCCAGCAATCTACATAATGGAAACGGTATTGTTTGTTAAGAAGAACCTCGATTTATTCGTCAGCTTATCTAAAGTCAGAAAAAATTCATTACGTACCCAATATTTTCATGAACTATGCAATGTTAAATGTAAGACAGCTCTAATGCGTAACAGTATTCTTGGCAACGCTTTAAAAATTTATAACAAAATACCAAATGACATTAAAAATATGCCACTGATACAATTTAGAAACGCTCTTAATAAATTACTTATTGAAAAATGTTACTACACGTTAGACGAATTCTTGAATGATGGCTCAATGTAAAGAAAGTAATATTGTATATAATTATGATTTTATATTATATTGATGATATAAACTCGTATATATATATATATTTTGACATTTTAATTATTATGACTTAAGATTATTTTTATTGACATTTATGTAATAAGAAATAGTTCCTCATTTTAATTTAAACAGTAATTATGCATGATTTTATATTGATGATTTTGATTATTTTGATTTCGATTTATTGACATAAATTAAGAGGAAATTGTTCCTCATGTGGGTCTGTCATTTTAATTGGAAATAGTAATTTACATGATTTCTATATGTATATTCTTTGTGCTTAAATTTTTTTTATGATGAGCCACATGAACATTATATTTTTGTACGCCTACTGGCATTACACAGCGCGGTATTCTATGTAAGATTTGTAAATATTTACCTGTGTTAACAAATAAAATGATTTGATTTGATACATTATACAATAAATATGTGCATTAAGTCTATCATAATAGTTAAATTTAATATACATCTAATTAATATATATCATACCAGAGCAAATAAAATATAATATGTTTAAAGAAAGTGGAAGTCCTTTTTAGGGTTCCGTAGCCAAATGGCAAAAAACGAACCCTTATAGATTCGTCATGTTTGTCTATCCGTCTGTCCGTCCGTATGTCCCAGCCATTTTTTTCCGAAACTATAAGAGCTATACTGTTGAAACTTGGTCGGTAGATGTATTCTATGAACCGCATTAAGATTTTAATGCAAAAATAAAAAAAAAAAAATAATACATATTGGGGGCTCCCCATACTTAGAACTGAAACTCAAATTGTTTTTTTCATTAAACACATACGTAGGGTATCTATGGATATTTCTTCAAAAATGACGAAAAGTTTGCGTGACAGACGCTTCCAAAGTGGAAAAAGTTGCCCCCCCCCTCTAACTACTAAAATAAGAAAATTAAAAATCTAAAAAAACAACACATGATGTACATTACTATAAAAACTACCAACGAAAATTATTTTGAACGAGATCTATTAAGTATTTTTTTTAAAACCTCGTAAATGATAAACCGCTTATTACCGCGTAATCTTTCATACAAATAACTTATAATAATCCTTTAATTTCATAAATCAATGATACGGAACGGCTTTGTGCGGGAATCCGACACGCACTTGGCCGGTTTTTTTCGTTTATTCTGCTTCTATCGTAATGATAAATGCCCAGCAGTACATCCATGCCACGGCTGCCACGAATGAGAGAGAAGTATACATTTTTGTTGTGGATGTGTGATTCTGTTGACTGGCGCTCATTTGCCAGCCAGCAAGAGAATAGCGGCGCTTCTTCGAGGCGGCTCTTCGTTAATTGCTATCGTTAAACTGAAATATAGCTCTATTATAATTTAATATAAATCTGGCTGCTGCCTGCCGGTGTCGGCATCGGCGGCGATCCTATAATTGTGTCTAATTAAGGACGGTATTGTTTGTTTACTGAACGCCGCGACCTCTTATTTGTTTGCGACGCGATCCTTGCTGAGTTATGTGTTCGCAATCGGCGAAAATACGGCCATATATTAAGCGGTGTGCGGCGATGCGCAACCGAGCGTGTTCTCAATATCGCAATGAGTCACGCGCTCTGTCGCTGCCGGAGTGGGTCACTGGAGCACAGAGGGCTGAACGAACAGGCAGCAAATCATCAAATGACCTCTCCCGGCCTGAGCGAAACGGAAGGGGGTGTCGAACTTTTACTACCTTTCATTTGCCTGTGCGCCAGGGCTACGGTTTTTTTTATAACCAACCCGCAACCCTGACTCAGGAGATCGATCGATCTTCGTGGACCACGTTACGATGAGGTGACATCTCTTTGATGCGCGTGTGAAACATTGTCGGTGGTAGGCCATAATATCGGCTGCTGGCAGAAGTTACCACCCAACAGACAAAGTCATGCCGCCAAACGATTCGTCGTGTTATGCCATAATGTCTGGTGAAGCCCTACGGAAAATGTTGTGTCGGGAATTTGATCGTGGAGGGCCTCCAAATCAATCTCCCTCTGGAGCAGCAATGTTGGTCATGTTGTTGGTTTTAACATTGCATCACCTCGCTCAACTGCCGCCTTCCTTCCTATTCAGTATGTTTTTTAAGTGATTAGGCTTAATAAACCAGGTGATCGTTGAAGTTGATAGATCACTGCTTACCATCAAGCGGGATTACGTTCAGGCACTACTTCATGAATAAAAAAAAATGGCCCGCCCGGTGCCGACGGTGGCCGAGAGTTCGATGTTGTCTCCCGATCAGGGCGGCGGCGGCTAGAGGCGTGGTGAGGGCGCTGGGATTCCCGCTCCCTCACGCGTTCCACCTCCTCCTTTGCCAGCATCTCTGCTTCGCAGATGGAGGTGTCGACCTGCCATGCACTCACGCTCCGGACCATGTCCTGGACCAAACCCGGACGCAAGAGATCACCGCCGATCGCCGTCATGAGGACACGGCGGTGCTTTACCCAAGCTATTGCAATTGCTATGACGCGGTCAGACATTGGGCTGGTCTCTTCCTTAGGAACCGCGCCCACAATGGTGTCCCGTAAAGGGACATGGACCGCACGGCCCCCGCGTAGATGTAGAAGGTACCTTACGATGAAAGATCTGTGATGAAAGGAATATAGAACATTCCAATGTGAATCTTGGATATTTACATGGTATGAGCATTCTAGAACAAACTGAAATACACACATATGGTGATCACTGCTTTTAGACTTCGATCTGGTCAAATTCTAATCAAATATAATAAATTTACGTTTATGGAGACGGTTCCATCCCCACTTTGCTCGAAATGTGGAATAGTGGAAGATTCTGATGTATGGTATTTATTTATTTGTATATACATTGTCTGTTCAAAAATTTTCGTGTTTTTTTAAAAAAAAAAAATATTTTTTTCGTCTGCATCAATGTGGTTCCCTTCAAAGTAGCAAGATATAATACACTTACTTCAGCATGATCCAGCATGATTATCTTTGATGCACTCTTGATAATTATTCACTTTTTGATATGTCCTTGATAGCACTCTCAGCGACTCCACCTTTATTTCTTCATTCGAGGAAAATCCCTTTCCTTTTAATATACCTCTTCAACTTTAGCAACAGGAAAAAGTCACATGGAGCCATATCTGGCGAATATGGAGGTTGGGGCATGACTACGATATTCTTTTTTTTTCCAAAAAAATTACGAAAAAGCGACGAGTGAGTGTGATGGTTTTTGTCCTGTTTGTGCGGAATAAACACAATTTTTCTTTCTTTTCCTTCTTTATCGTGGCGCAAAATCCATGAATTGATTTCTCATAACTCACTATGCCATTATAATAGAAGAAAACAGTAAGCAAAACCTTGATCGAACTTGACGTGTTTTCGCTCTTGGTGACGTTAAATGCTTCCAGGTAGACGATTGTGTTTTGGTTTCGACATCATAACTGTACACCCATGTTCCATCACCAGTTATGTCCCTTTCAAGCAAAATTGCATCGTCGTTGTCCATTTAACAGCTCCTGAGTGATGTTCACGCGATTGTTTTTTTGGTCAAAATTCAGCAGTTCAAGCAAAAATCGCCGAGCTCATAAAACCACGACGAGCCTTAGTGACTACTACGGGCAAAATAAACAGTGAATATAGCTGAAAATTTCATCATATACATGTAAAGTACAAAAACACAATAAAAAAAATTGACAATCGAGGTCTCCCGACCCGCAGAGGTTATAGTCAAGAATATGATTGATGCTATGCCAGCACAAAAAAAAAAAAAAAACGATTCCAAACAGTAAAAAATCGTTAAGAGAAATCGATCACAGAACGATTGCTTAAACGATTAAAATGATTTTACATTCGTTATAAGGCACAGATAGTGAATAAAAAAATCAGTTTTTTGTGATTTTTTAATAGAAATAGGTACACACAGCCGCACATCAAGTTTTTTTTTTTTATATCTGCTACCTCCAACATAATCGGAGCCTATACTAAGCTTCACTTTCGTGCGTTAACAGTTTATCAGACTACCTACATATTTATTCCTAGTTAAACATACATTCCTACGGCTACTACTTACTAAGTCTGCTACTACTACTTACTGCGTTTTATTTGGGCTACTTAATATTTATTTCTTATTTAATTTTGATTCCATTAACATTTTACATTCTAATATTTAAATGCTTATCATTAATATTATATATAATATTGTGTAAACATTTTTTGCTTATGCATTTTTATTTCGTTTTATAACTTTCTCACGTATTTTTACGCAGTATTCTAATAGGATTCCTCTATTTTTGCCTGCTATTATTTTACAAATATTTTCGGCATCAAGTGTGGTATTTAGTAAGTGCTCGGCCTCTAGTCTCTCTCTGTCAAAGACGGGACAATCGAACAATATATGTGGCACAGTTTCTTCAGTTTCAGAATCGCAAATGCACGATGGGCTCCCCTTACACTTGAAACGGTACAAGTATGCTGAGAACCCACCGTGCCCCGTCATAATTTGTGTGATAACATTGTTAATTTTGCACTTCCTGACTATCCTGTAGGCAGCCACGGCATCAGGGGAAAACAATTTGGTCACTGCAGCAGTTGCTTGGGAACTGTATCTCCGGTTCCATTCGTCAAGAGTTGCCGTACGAATGCATCTCTTGACGTATGAAACCGGACACAAGTCATAGTCGGGCTTTCGCCCGGAACCTTCGGCGGCTCTCTTGGCTAATTCGTCGGCCCTCTCATTCCCTGCCAACCCTGCGTGAGCTTTGATCTAAAACAAGGTAACAGCCCTGTTTTGGATGGACAATGATCTCAAGTTTGCCCTTGCCTCTACTGCCAGCGGGTGGTGTCGGTCGTAGTTTCGGATGGTCCGCACATCAAGTTATACATGTCGACCTTGAGCGCGTCTATCTTGCTCGAAATAAAGGCCGTTTTCGTAGTGCAACTGTACATCGTGATGTGCTGCTGACCTTGCATCGATTTAGCTACTAAACCTAATTTCAGACCGATCAAATCAAATCAAAGCATTTATTTCAAATAAACCAGTTACAGGCACGTTTGAATTGTCAGAAGGTCGGTCAGTCAGTAAGGTGAAGCTAGTCGCCCATTCTAAAGAGTAGGTACCTATAGAGAAGAACTGGCAAGAAACTCCATGTACACTTTTAAATTATCAAGCTCTTGATACACATATTTGATTACATCATTCATTTTGAAATCAATGGTGTGAGAACGATGCAGAAATATACTGTACGCTAAGAGCGTCCATTATGGAAAAACACACAAAAAAAAAAACAACAACAAAAAGACTAATCCAACAAATAGATGCTTTACAGCAAGTACATTGTGCTCACACGTGTGCCATGCAATTATACAATACTAAGAAATTGAATCTACATCATGCAAAGACAGTTTTGTCCAAGGTTCAGCAGCTCCAACAGAGTTCCCGAATGCTAAGTTTAGCTCCAGTGTAGCTGCACCAGTGCCGAACTGAATAATTAATTTATTTGTTAATCGATTATTTAGAGGTGATATCGGTTTTAGACATTTTGAATCGAGATAGCAACACTCCTAAACAACTGTCAAATGTCAACTCCCTCACAATACCTCGTTCGGTTTTCTTTAGAATTTTGGTTGTTTTTTCGGTTATATTGTGTTTGTTGTGACTTGTGTTTTGGTTTTTGTGTTGTTACTAGGTGTCAGGTTTATTGTGTATCTATTTTTAGTTAATTTATCCCTTTTTGTTTCATTTTTTTAATCAAAACCTCAAACAAGTATATCCAGGAATAAGGATAAAACTAAACCTCCGGACCCTCCGGATAATATACCTACAACCAGCTTCTCCCCTATCCGGCTTTTCCCCTTCTAACCTAAGTCCCAACCCCAACCTATTAAGCCAGTCCCTAACCTTTACTTCTCAGACTAACACCGAAAACATCACGGAAATGATGAGGATGTTCCTAATCGCCCTACAAAACAACCTAGATCCCATATAGGCCGAGCTAGATAATCATCATCATCATCATCATCGACCTTTTTATCGTCCCACAGCTGGGCACAGGTCTCCTCTCATACAGAGAAGGATTGAGTGTAATCATCACGCTTGCTCAATGCGGTTTGGCGATTTCAGACTTATAAAGTCCAGGTTTCCTCAAGATGTTTTCCTTCACCTTCAGTTAGTGGTGTCTAAGATATACTTAGAAAGTACATAGGTATAACTTTAGAAACGTTATTTTGGTACTTGCCTGACCTGGAATCGAACCCGCGCACTCATACTTGAGAGGCTGTTGTTGTAACCACTAGGCCACCACGACAGCTAGATACTCGGTCACTGATAAAGGACCTTTCATTGTCCACGTTTGCCATATGGATACGCAAACTAACTCTGGTTCTATTTTACATCCGGTAACATTTGGTCGCTTTTTAGCAAATTTAAACTTAAGCAATATTATTGCCCTTACGCGTGTTGGCCGAAACCGCGTATCCGTGGAATTTAAATCGCCTCAGGATGATAACGCCTTCTTGTCTAATAATGTTTTGGGCTCAAATCACTATGAAGCAACTATTCCAACTTTTAACATAAACCGCATGGGAGTTGTCAGTGGTATCCCTGATATATATATCAGGCGATATATATATCACCTTGGTGATATATACAGTATGTTACGAAAACCCTGTCCGACCCACAAGGATAATAAGGGTTAGGTAAACAAATGACCAAATAAAATATAAAATTTTGCATAATCATCATAGTAACAATACTAATGAATTTTGAAATAATCTTTTTTACCAGCGAATTTACTGTAACTTCCCCAAAATTCGGGAAATTTAAAAAAGTGTAAACACCATTTTAGACCTTGAAACTGTCGGCGGCGTCAGTGTGTCTAGCCGCCGACGCGCAAAGGAATAATTAGAGCTGTACTAGTTTTTACGTAATATCGTTTTGTTTTTGTCGATACTAACTGCTCGAATGATTTGTTGTAAAAACGCAGATTACCTAATGGTAAAAGTACTTTTTTTGATTATCGATTAATTATTCATAACAATATTGTAACACAAGTACCTATTATTAGTAAATAGGAACTAGAAAGGTCTTATGAAATACGATTTTAGGAGAATATTTTAAACAATTTAAAGCATTTAAGTTCACCTGATTTAAGTTATGTGAAAGTTCTAAAATCTAAAGAATGCCATGCGATGTTGAATCGATGCGTGAAATTCTGAAATACAAAATTGATAGCAAAAATCGATACGAGAAATATTTTGAATACTTTCACACCTCTAGTCAAAGGGCACCGCCGTGCAGTTAGAGTACCTATTTTTATGAAATAAAAATCATTTTTATTTTAAATTTATTAGTTTCGCGTAGACATTGAGTCCGTGTAGACGTATCGTTTATTGTGTGATCATAATAGTTTTCTAACGTAATGTAACCTGCTGATGGAAGGTACCTAGTAAAAATGCAATTGTGTTGTGTTGTGATCAGGTGTTGAACGATTCGGATGTGACTACTTCTTGGTCAATGTGGTTCCAGCATGACGGTGCCCCATCATATTTTTGCCGACCTGTACGTGAGTACCTCCACTATCAGTTCGGCGAGCAGTGGATTGGTAGGAGTGGACTAACGTTGTGAAACACCGTGCTAATCTCGTGGGACGGTGCCGGTATCGTTCTTAGTGAACGAAATATGGAACAACATTTCCGCCACAGCCATTGTGCTCATCGAATGAAATTCGAAGATACATTCGGAGGGTCAGACGACCTTCCTACTTAAAAAAAAGTTCTTTTCACGAGCTGCGTAAGTAGGTATCATTGTTTCTTTCTAGAGTCGATAAACGTGGTTAGACTACCAATACCTACATGCATGAGGTCAACTGAGGTCATGGCCTGTGCCTGTGTTGCCATGAAATTACTTATTTATTTTATTTAAGTTATTTATTTTTAAGGGGGTATTTTTTTTTTTAGTTTAGCCAGGTTATGTACGCATTAGTAGAATCAGCTAACGATACCTAACAACACCTTCACGGGTCGGACAGGGTTTTTGTAACATACTGTATATCACCAGGTCACCAGGTGATATATATATCACCTTGGCTTTGGACTCAATAAAACACTCTAAGTTTAGGTTTCAGTAAATTTCAAAGTCCAAAAGCTGAGGGCGATCGGTACACTCCAAGAATATATTCCGAAAAGTAGGAGTCTAGGTTAACGGGCTCCTATCGGCGGTGAATAGAGTCGATTCCCAGGAATCACCCGAGTTTTTAGACTTATGTATGTTAAAAACGTTACATGTTCAAATTTAAATAATCTTACTACACTTAGATACACTAATATTCAAACGATATTTAGCTTTAGACAAGGGTGAGTTTAAGGAGCGAATTGCAGCTATTGTTATGTTAGCAATAACTCATTGACACAACCACGAAGACTCCTTGCCATTTCACTCAGGTTTAGAAGTATACAGTACATTTTAAATGACTTATTAGCTAGCTTAGAAAGAAAGCAAGAAAGAAATAATAATGCGTTTATTGATATTACAGCAAAATACATACATTTAAACTATAAAACTTAGCTTAAAATGCCAAAAGGGCCTCAGCTCTGCATAATATCAGATAACAACACAAGGTGTACCATCTGACGCTGATTCCCAGCTGCAACTCATACGCTAGAATTATAAAAACACAAATATGCTATTTTTACAGAGTTTTCAGTCCGCAATAATATAAATGATATAAGTATTTAGATAATGATAGTAATCCAAATGATAGAAAAACTTAAACATAATCACATAAAAAATGATGTGACATACATAAACGCCTGTGTGTGTATATTATGTTAAATATATTGTAATCATTCAAATAATAAAATATCAGCAATTTTGTTTAATTACCGAATTACGTATGTTGGCTAATTGTCACACCAGGATAGCATTTTAATGAAAGGTTAACGTGTAGACAACGGGTTGTGAATTTTTAAGAAATTGATTAACATGATCACAACTAAACAATTGATGGGCGCATTTCGAGGATACTATACTACAAACTACAGAAACCCCTTGCGTAAGAAACAGCCAAATAAACAAGAATCGGGATAACAACCACATCGTAAAAAAACAAAAACATTTGTATAACGTACGCAGGCTAGAGTGCTAGACGATATAACCAGGTCAGCGGTGTGTGATTTCCACAATGGTGATGTGCTCGTGACTCGCTCACGCTAAGGTAGTGCGGGATTCAAGATCATTCTGATTTAACAATTTGACTGATGCCGACAATATAATCTAAAAACCAATATTTATGTCCGTGGCCCTGATAAATTTTCCGGATGTCCGGCTTGATGGCAAGGTCCTGGAGCCCGGCCGGGCGTGAAATTACATAGTACGGATAGTGGACCGTGGATGTATGTACTTTTGTATGGAGCATCGATGTCATACATGCCCGGGTTCAGGACCCACCGCGGCCAAAGAGCGACGTGAGTAGTACAGCCATACACGATGCGAAATGCAACGATGCATCGCCATCTGTAACTTTTTGCAACAGAGTTAATACTTCTGTAATGACTGCGATAGTAGACAAGACTTGTACTTGGTGGTAGGCCAAAACATCGGCCGCCGGCAG